>PVKZ01004675.1:0-74614 GCA_004027375.1 Macroglossus sobrinus | reverse complement strand
TCTCCTGCCTTTGTTTTCTGATACGATGTGATATTGTATAGTCTGAAAAGACTCTCCATCCGACTAGTCTCCCCGAGCTCAGAGACCATCTTTCGTTCCCCACTGTGTCCCCAGAAGAGCGATCCTACATCATCTTTTAACAATCACCTGACAGGTAAACATCATCCCCATTTTACAGACGAGAAAACCGAGGCTAAACGGAGTCGGGCAACAGTGATCAGTCCGGGCTCGCAGCGCTAGGCCTAGGATTCAAATCTAGACTTTTTTTTTTTGGTGCCGGCTTAGCGTCAGGAGACGCCCCTCCACCCACCCGCCTCTCATTTCTACGTGTTTTCAGAGAAGGCTAAGAATGAAAGGCCCTGACTGCTTTCTATCTGGATCATTCTTCAGGGCTGTGTTTGCAGCAAGCAATCACGAAACATGAGGAAACAGCTTCCTTCCTGTTTGCTACAGGCAGTGGATTCCTCAAGCTCAACGCTCAGGGTCTGTATTGCAACCCCTTGCGTGCGCCGGCCTCCGCCTGGGCCCGCTGGCCGGCTCGCGGGGACTTAGGAGCAGAGAGGAGCCAGCACGCACCGAGGCTCATGCTGCTGGCTGTGCGGCGAGCAGTACCATCCCTGGTTTCTGCCTTGGGTCTCCTATCCTCTGCCAGCATCCGTGAAACATGAATAGGCTAACTTACTAGCTTACTAGGAGAAATCAAATCGAATGGCATCCCAGACTTAACACCTATGCTAGTCTGCTTCCCACATATTAAGGCATTTTATTTGTCAACAATATGTCCCTGCTTTAGTGGCGACTGTCTATCTCTGACATGCCTGCAGTCCCGCCTGCCCTGGGACTAGTTCCCCGATTCCCTCTCCTCCCCTGTGCCCAGGGCGAGCACAGGACCTTTGCACGGGCTTCGTTTGGCCCAGGACGTGCTTCCCATTCTGAGCAGGAATTCAGAAGAGGCTCAGACGTGTGTTAGATGGAAAGGACCAGAAGAAAATCTGATTTGACGGAAGGAGAGAGAGAGAGAGAGAGAGAGGCATGAGCCTCACTTAGTAAACGCAGGGCATTTGAAGCGGATGCATTTGGGGCCGGCGCCGAGGAAAACAGACTCCACGGAGACGCGACCATTTCTGAATGTTTGCCTTTTTATGACCTTGAGAGCGAGCTCAGCCACAAACTCTCTGGAATTTGACCAAAATGGAGAATGCGGTCGGCTTGGGCCTGACCCGCCGCCGAGGGCACAGGCGGTGCCTTATTTCGTTTTGTATCCCTGGGGCTGTCCCCTCGGCCCTGGCCCCTCACGGGGGGGGGGGGGGGAGGGGGCGGGGCAGAAGCGTGGATGAGTAACCCCGTGATGCAGACGGACGATGGGCTCGCGGGTCGACCACCAGGTGGCCTGTTCCTTGGGGACGAGGCAGGCAGGGCCAGGCTCGGGGCTTCGGGGTACAGAAGCTTCTGAGTGTTCCTTACAAGGCACTCACAGGCCAGTAAGCAGGCAGAAGAACTGCGTTCTGATGATGATTTTTTTTTCCAGTTGGATGGGGCTCAGTTAGTGGAAGACTTAACTCCTTCTGGGCCCCAGGGGGGAGAAAGGTGTCCCCACGCCCACAGGCCGAGTGTCCCGCTCTGCAGCCACATGTCAGGGAGCTCGAAGCTCTCCCCCGAGGCCGTGAGCCCTCTGCGGGGCGTCTCCATGCCGAGACTCCCCCCCCCCCAACGCCACACAATCACGGAGAGGTTGCTGGGAGGCTCTGGTCCCAGGCTTGGCTGCCACCTGCCCTGCAGGCAAAGGCCTGTGGCATTTCAACATCACAGAGGAACCAGGGAAAAACCATACTTTTCTGCTTTCTTTGCCAGTTAAGGAAACCAAGGCTGGGGGTAGCGGGGGAGTGGGGGGGCGGGGACAGGACTTGCTCAAGGGGGTACATGAGACTTTGGTGGCACCAAGACTAAAACTCAGGAACCAAGACTAACGCCCCAAACGTGCCCCTTCCCAGCACGCCCCGCCTGTGGCATCCATACTGACCCAGATGGCAGGGTGAACGGACCCAATACATGGCGGGCCCGCCCGAGACCGCAGACTGAGGGCCAGGCCTGCACAGAGGTCTGTCTGCCTGGCCCCTGCCCACGCCCGGGCTCCGCTGGCCGGAGCCCCCCACTCCTGCGGCCGGCTCGAGGTCGGCCGTGAGCCCCAGCACCATTTCCCACTCGATTCCTATGGTTTTGGAATCCCAGTTCCCGCCTTGCTTATTAGAGAGACGGGCCAGAAACAGCGGGTTCCAGGGCGCTAAAAACTCACAGTCCCGGTCCAAACCCCGTGTTGTGACAAAAAGGACGGAGCGAGAATATGAAACCGTTTCAAATGTCGCCCAGGAGCGAAGTGTGCAAAGGGGACGAAGGAGTGAGGCAAGCAGCTTCTAGTCCCATTCGTTTTTCTGGCTCTATGACTACTGGCCCCCGTCACCTCCCTCCAGACCCTGGGAGGTGACAGACGGCAGGGACAAGAGCGAGCAGCAGCTGTGCTGGTGGGAGAGTATGAGTCAGAGAGCGTGGCCAGCACCGTCCCCGCCCCAGGCCTTCGCGCAGGCCGCCCCGTCCGTCCAGTGCAACCCCTGCGGCCGCCGGCTCCTTGCTGCATTCACCCTTGTGCCCAAACGGAACGCCCTTTCCCGAGAAGTCTTGGTAACACGCCGTCGCTGTCACTGCGCCCTCGCTGGGCTGCGTTTTCCCTCCCCGTCCTCATCACGAAACGACACTCTGTCGTGTGTCCGAATGCCCTGTTCGTTTGCCTGCCTCCGTCCCTTCCCACCAGAAGTGCGGGGACTTCGTCTGTGTCCCTGACTGCTGTGTCCCCACTGCTGGCAACAGCGAGCGGTAAGCCCTGGACGGAGGGACAAGCGCTCCGGACTCAGGACGCGGGGGTCCACTCTAGTCTGCGCCTCGTGAAAAGCGGGGGGACTCGGCCACGTGGGGCCTCGACGTCCTCATGTGGAAGACGGGATGCTTACGAGGGCCACTCTCAGATCAGCCCGCCCAGGGAGGGCCGGGACGGGGCGCTGCTGGGCGCGGGAAGCCTCTGACCTTTGCCCCCTGTGTGTGGAGGTTCCTTTTTCTGGCTGTGCTGTTTGTCCCCGCGGAGCAGATGGGCTGTCCTCACGGAAGGGAGGGCAGAGCTCGGCCTACGGACTTCCTTTGCCTTTTGCAAAAACAACAAAACCAAAAATACCACAAGACCTCACTTTGCATCTGAACAGCTGCTGGGAGCTGTGGTGAGCGAGTGAACTGAGTCGTGAGTCCCACCCGCTGGGCTCCTCTGTGGCTGGGCTGGAGGTGGGGCCCGGCTCGCAGGAGGCCCCCGCCCGCCGCCCGCTGTGGAGCCCACAGGTCCGGGGCCCAGGGGACCTGGCACCCTGCACGGACCTCGCCGATTGGCCACGGTGTGCGGGAGGCTCTGGGTCTGTCCCCACCGGGACACCCATGGGGGACAGGCTTGCGAGGGCCTAGCTGTGTTGGGGCCACGGCCCACAACCCCGAGGGGCGAACGGAGGCCCAGGGCAGGGACGGGGCTCGGCCAAGTCCATGCACGGCGCGACGCAGCAGAGCCAGACCCCGAACCGGGTTTCTGGACTTCTGGACCGGGACTTTGCCGTTAGATAATGATTTTCAAACTTCCTTTAAACTGAATCTCACACCCACGTGAAACCAGCTACTGAGACCGAGCTTCTGTGGTGGAGGCTGGACCCCCGGCCCAGCTGCCGCACCCCCTCTCCACCTCCAGGGGGGCTGAAAACCAGCCCCCCTCACAGTCCACACCCGCCATCCATGCTGGCGGCCTCAGAAAGTCACCCTCACTTCCTCCCGCCCCCACCCCCCCCAGGAAGCGTCTCAGGGACCTCTTAGATCCAATCCGGCAGTTGATTTGTGGTTAAGTTACTAAGCGGGGCTGGTCCCTCCTCAAAGATTTCTCAGAAACAGATGCTAAGCCATCTTTCAAAAAGCAGAGAGTGGGTTTCAGCGGGCGGACGGAAGAAAGGCTGGCGTAGAGGGTCAGCACCTGGTGGGTGCCCACCTGGATGGGGGGGGAACGGGGGAGTCCCAGGTGAGCCCACGCCACCCCCCGCCCTGACAGCCTGCCTACCACTGCGCCGAGGGTCCTGCCCCCCCCCCCCGCCGAATCGCGGAGAAAGAAAGAACCATCCACCTTCAAACACCGACAGGCGCAGCCCGCGCACACGGCGTGGGCGGGCGTGACAACGGGCCCCGGAACGCAGTTCCCGCGACTGCGGGGCGACCTGTCGGTGTATTTGGACGCGGCGAAAGGGGAACCTGTGAGTTAACCAGAATTTTCTAACGGTGAGGTGGCCCTGTCCTTCCCTGAACACTGCCGGGGCACCAGGATCAGAAAGGACCGCCTTCTAACACTACCCCACGGGTGCGGAGCCCACTGTGTCCACAGGGAGAGACACCCCAATCGCCACGTCTGGGGGGAGGGGGCGACCACTTTGCCACAGCTTGAGACGGAGGAGGCGAGGCAGTTGAGAGCGCAGGCTCCAGAGACAAAGAGAGCTGGGTTCGTTCACATGCCGGCTCTGCCACTTACCAGCTGCGTGACCTCAGGGGAGTTCCTTAACCTCTCGGAGCCTCAGTGTCTTCATCTGAAAAACAAACACACGAACAGACAGAGCTCAGACTCGCTACAGGGGGAGAGAGTGTGAAGATCCGAGCAGAGCAGAGCAGAGCGCCTGCACCAGGCTCGGCTCGGGCACGTGGAGGAAATGTGAAGGACTCGTGGGAAGGGACAGAGCCCTCACGCGCCACCACCTGTGTGAGGAGAGACCAGCAGACGCACCTGGAGAGCACTGGTGGCCGTCAGGGGACCTGAGCGGCGGGCTTCTGGCTGCAAACTGTGAGGAAGAAACGTATGCTGTGCTCCCGAGGAGCCCTCCCTCCCTGCACGAGACCGGGGGGCCGGGGAGGGCGGGCTCTCACGCAGAGCGTCTCCTGTTCCTGCACTGACTGACGCTGAGAAGCCTCACCCCACCCTGTTTATTAACCTCATGGCGGTCCCCGAGGCAGCCCCGGCGTCCTGCCTGGCGGCAGGGGAAACCCAGAGGTTCAGATGGCGGAGGAGCTCGGGCGTCCCAGGGTGCCGGCGGACGGCGGCGGGGGGGGGGGCCTGGAGCTCGTCTGTCTAGCTGAAGCCACCCCCGCACGGGACAGCAGGGGCCCGTCCCTGCAGGTGACACCTGCAGCCGGGCTGGTGGCACGCCGCCGACCACGTGGGGCGAGGTGGGTCCGGAACATTCTGGTTGGCAGGAAACAGACCGACCGCTGGGCATTTCGTAAAGTGAGAGAAGAGTCGAATCTGAGACTCAGGGGGGTGTTCTTGCTGTTTTAGCTTTTTTCTTAAAAGCGCAAAGGGGACGCCTTAAGAACGAAGATTAAGGAATAATAATAATAACAATGGTACTCTTGGTGTTAGTAACCACCCCACGGGCCTGCAGCAGCTTCGGCCTCCTGCCGTCTTGGCTCTTGTCACTTGTGAGCTGTGCAAAGTGCCGACCCGGCTGGGAACGGGGACGGAGAAAGTCTCCAAATGGCCAGGACGGCTGGGCTTCTTTCTGTCCCTCCCACCTGCGTGAGCCCGCTGACCTCTGCACATCAGTAATGGATGGCCCATAGGCCCGTGGATGTTCATACTACACAGGGGCCACCAGCAGGAGGAGGCAGTCGGTGCCTGGGACGGGCCCAGCCCGCCTGTGACTCTCCACAGAAACGACGCAGAAGGAAGGATTAAAAAAAAAAAAAATCATAATAGAGTGTAATTAAAAGTAATTACTCTCCAGAACAAGCAACACGTGCTGTTGGCTCACTTTCTCCCGACGTAAACACGGAAGCTTTGGTGGGACGTGGTCTGGCAGAACGAACAGCGGGGGAGCCTCGAGGTGACGTGGTGGTGGCGAGGGGACCGCCAGCCTGCCGCTCATGGCTAAGCATCCCTCAGGGGGCCCCTAGCCGCACTGAGGCGTGGGGGGCAGGGACCGGTAACCAGGAGCTGCTGGGTTTCCCTTAGCGACAGGCTCCTCCAGCATCCCCGGGAGTCCCTGCACCTGGAAAGGCGAGTTTTGGGGTTTCCTCTCCTCGGCTGGGATCAGGCTGCCTGGAAGGCGCCAGGTCCAGGTGCCCGGGGAGGGGATGCTGTGGGCACCCACCCCTCAGCCGCCACGACTGTTGGCCGCTAGCAGCTCACAGCTGCCCCTGGCTCCAAAGGGTTGCTGGAGCCAGACCGGAGATGCCTCTCCTGGGAGGTGCCCACCTCCTGGCTCTCCCACCAGCTGGGCAGCCCCCACACAATGACCGAGAGACCTGGGGGTACACAGAGTCCACTTTGCCTCGATATGGAACCAACCCTGTGGTGGGCACGTTTTGTGTGCCAGGCGGGCAAATCCCTGCTCAGCCCCTGTCCTCCGCCTGCCCCGCCCCATGCTCCTGGAGCACCCCCTCCGTACCCCGCCCGTCCCGAATCCCTGCCTCCGGCTCTGAGGGGCGGGAACCAAGACCTGGCTGAGGCTGGTCTGAGCTGCGACCCTCAGGACCAGAGAGCCTCGGCGGTGAAGTGCTCTCGAGCTCAGAACGCTTTTTCAAGAGCAGCGATGCTCGTCAGCCTCCTGGCTTCGCAACGAGCAACCCAGACGTCATCGGGCATTTAGCGAAGACTCACTGGGGCCCAGAATGTGCCCGGCCCTGTTTGGGATGCTGGGGAGGCAACCTCGAACGAGGCAAAGTCCCCGTCCTCTCTCGAAGCTGATCAGATCGAACAGCAGTAAATTTGTCCCGTGCAGGAAAAAAAAAAAAAAGGGCGGTGGCATGATGACAGTGGAAGCCGAGCTCCTGAGCGAGTCTGCCGTGCAGAGACAGGGGTGAGGCGGGCCGGGTTCAGGCTGAGGGGAGGGTTAAGGAGATCACGAGGCTGACAGGAGCCCGTGTGCAGCTCCGGGGACCAGCACGGTGCTGAGGGCAGCAAGGGAAGCAGGGACAGTGACGCGTCACCCGATAAATCAGCAAAGGGGACGGGCTCTTCGCTATTGCCCTTTCTGCTCCCTTCCCCAGGGCTGGCTCTGTCCTTGGCGAACTGCACCCCACACCTGTCCCCACGGGAACTCCCAGGCCGAGACTCCCTGCCAGGTCGGTAAGTCAAGAGGTCAAGCCTCGTGAATGAACCAATCGGGGGGGCCTTGTGGACGCCAGCTCCACTCCCCGAAGTGTTTCCTGGGCTCGCACAGGAAGGCGCCTATCGGCCGCGGGCCAGTAAAGATGTCACCACCCTTCACTGCATCTCCTGTCGAATGAAACGTGGGCTGCGGGGGGGAGGGTCGGGGGATGCTGGGGGGCACTTTGGGGATGAGCTGAGGCAGGGCGAGGGCTCAGAGGGGGCTCCCCACGATCCTGAGGCAGCTGCAGGTCCTGCCGCTCACTTAACCTGAAACCAGTACCCATAACATGGGGAGCCTCAGTGCCCGCTGCTGGATGATGGGGACACTGGTGTCCAGAAGAGAGTGGACAGAAGGCGGCCGGCTAGCTCGGCTCACTCTGGGCACAGGGGTCTGGTCTTCCCATAAGGGACAGCATCATGGGTCTGGGCTCAGCGGGAAGGGGCCAGGGGCGGCCACCGCGGCCGGGAGCAGCATGGGCACACAGGACAAAACCCATCATCGGCGATAAAGGGCGGGGCTGGCGAAGGCATCTGGCGGGGCTACTCTCCAGCTCTTTTCTCCCCAACTGTCCACACTGCGTGATTCACACAATTAACCGGCGACCTTTTTAAATAGGATTTTAAGTGATAGACGCACGTGCTCGTAGCCCCAGCACAGAGAGAGAGAGAGAGAGAGAGAGAGAGAGAGATGGCAAAGAAAGGAAAACGTCGTCCCTTTCTCTCTTTAAATCTCCGGCACCATTACCCAGCATCTCGATTACATCCCTGGGAGGCCCTCGTCCATTCCGGCAGTAAATAAATACTCATCTCCGGGGGTTCAGAGGAGCGACAGTCACATTGGGAAAACTCTCATCAAGCCGAAGCTTCCCCGGGGTGGAAAGAAAAGCAAGGGTCGCCGGGCTTGGGCTGCCGTGGGTGGGGACGGGGAGGACGGTACGCGTGAAACGTGCAGCCCTTCGGAAGGGAGCAAGAGTCCTACGACGGAAGGCACCTGTCCTGACCGAACACCTACTATGTGCCCGGCGCTTTACATACCGCGGGTGACATGTACCGCCTCCCTACAGGTGCACGCGTTCAGCGGCTTCACACGTGGGTGAAGCCCTTTGCTCCCCCACACAGTGTGGGGCGCCTCACTGTCGCCCTAACTCAGCTGAGCACGGCAAGGCGAAGTCACTTGTCCAAGGCCACACGGCGAGCCGATGGCCGAGTCAGTACCCGGACCCAGGCTGCCGCCACCCAGGCTGGCGGAAAGCGATGGCTCAGCAGATCCACACGGGGCTCTCTGCTCAGCAGCGGGGTGCCCGAGCCCCCGCTTTCTGCAGGTGTGTGGCGAGTCAGAGTGTGCCCCGGGGCCAAGCTCCCCATCGGGGGGGGGTCACTGCTGGCGGCACAGTGGCGGAGCGGCCTCGTGGAAGAGAGCCCCACCGCCCCGGCCCCGACTCCGGACTCGGCCGTCACAGGCTGTGCGCCCTGGAGCTAGTCTCTGTCCCTCTCTGGGCTTCTGGGCCGACCTCGGACAACGTCGGCGAAGAGCCCGTCGGGACGGTGGGCCACACAGCCAGACCGAGGCGCGGAGGACCCTGCTCCACTCCCCTCGGGCTCTCTACCTCCCTGGGGAGTGCTGGCAAGTCCCCAGGCCTCGAGCCTCGGTTTCCCCATCTGTCGACTGCCACGGTAAATAAATCAGGGGCCGTGGGAACTGTTGCCCCGAGGGCATGTTTTGTCTGCGACATACAGCAATGGACAAAACTTTAAATTAGCTGACACTTTTAAAAATCAGAAAATGTCTCTCTCTCACACACACACACACACACACACACACACACACACACACACACACAAAATCTGGACTCTAGCTTCCTTTAATAAAGAAAAGGAAGGTCCAGGAAGCCTGGCCTCACGGTTCCCATGGGAACGGTCCCCGGGGCCGAGCACCTGGTGAGAACCTGCCTGGGGTTCTAGTTAGCCGCAGGCCGCACTACTCCCTATGGCCTTACCCAGCTCCGTTCGTCCATCTGTGTTCCCCGCGTGGGCCCCGCGGACATAGGAGCCCCCTGGCCTGGATGTTCCAGAGGTCTCCTCTGCTCCTGCTCTTTATTGACTGATATCAGTCACATGTCACTAGATCCTGCCCTGGCCCCCCCCCATTCCAGGGTAAACAGTAGGTGGACACCAGTTTGAGGCCAAGCCCTCCTGGGCTGCCTCCCTCCCACCGCCCAGCTGGAGCGAGAGGCTCTGCCTCTGCCCGGGCGCCGATCCCCCCGGTCAGTGGAAAGATGATACGCTCCGAGGGCACCAAGCGGCCGCCAGGCCATGCCCAGCCCCGGCCGCTGCCGCCTCCTATGATTACCTGCGGTGTGTAATGAAGCCCCGTCTCGAAACCTTAGAAAGGACCGGGGCAAGGAGAACTTTTTCCTGGGTAATTTCCTGGTCATAGAATTTCGGGGCTGGAAGGGAAACTCTAAAACTCTCCTCCAGAGAGGCTGACGTGATTCCCTCGAGGTGCCCAGCACCGCTGGGAGCTGAAAATAGAAAGACTCGGGTCACGCAGGCCCACCCTGGGGTCCTCCCAGGCCGTGAGGCGTCAGGTAAACAGATGGATAAGGACCATGGGGGACGGTAAGGGCCCTCACACCTGGCAGCTCCCACTGCTCAGCGCTGTGTGCCACACGCTTTGCCTAAGCGGTCTCACCTCATTCTCAAGGAAGCTCTGCCACAGAGGTGCCGTTTTCAATCCCTGACCTACAGGTGAGAACTGGGGCTCAGAGAGGTCCAGGCCCCCCAGTCGAAGTTGCATGGCCTTCGAGCCCAGCAACCGGGGACTCCAGAGCTGGGTGTGCAAACGCGACCGTAGCCCGCTGCTTTAGAAGGGCAGCCTGGGGAGCAGAGAAGGACAGGGAAAGACAGGGGGAGCCCGGGGTGGGTGAGGGGCCAGGCTGAGGGCGGGACAGGCACGGGCAGCTGGGGCCCCATCGGCAATCGGAGAAATGAAAATGGAAACAGATGGCACGTCACTTGTCATTGCTTGACACTGATTAGTCTAGTGGAGATCAGCAGGCACGGTGACAGTGATGCCAAGTGTTGACGGGCTCTGCGGACAGAGACGCTCACGCCCGTGAATGGGCAAGTAGACTCTAGGGAGCCAGCGGGCAGAGTGGGGGGCAGGCAGGTCGCCCCGAGGCGTACGTCCTGCACGGCCCAGCACTTAGCTGCCCAGAGCAGGGTCACGTTTGTGTTGAAATGACAAGTCAGGAAATGAGCCACCTCGCAGGGCGACCTGAACGGACGGAGGTGGCTTGGATCGTAGGCCCCAGAGAGAGTCAGCAGAGATGCGAGTGCGCAGTCGGTCGGTCAGACGTCCAGGGACCAGGGCAGGGGACAGCGGAACGCGGCGGAGAGAGGGTGGGCGGGCGCGCCCCACGCATGCGCTGTGCTTTGCGTACGTCCTCCGGGGAGCCCCCTCTGCCAGCATCGCGGAGCCCCTTGTGTCCTGGCACCTCTGCCTTCTGAGCCCTGCTGGTCTCAGCTTCCAGGGGCAAGCACATCGGGTCATCAGGGTTCTCAGAGCCTCTTCAGAAGCATCCAGAAAAGAGGTCGAGTCCGGCCCACCTGGTCCCCTTCTTCTGAGTTGCAGCGAGCGGGTTCTGCTGCCCTGCAGAGGAGGCCCTGTCCCTAACATCTAACCCCACCCCCCACCTTCACTCTGAAACTACAGGCGGCTCCCGTGGGCCCCCAAAGCTGCGGAACGTGCCTCGCGTCCCCCCCCGAATCCCCCTTCTGCAAATCTATTCCAGGAAGCGGCTCAACACGCAGACGGAGCTCGGTGCCCAGGGAGTTTTATCGTCGTGTTATTTTTAACAGCAGACTGTCAGGGCGCCCCGGCATGCACGCCCCGCCGTGAGGGAGGACGGGGGGCATCGTGGCACGCCTGCGTGTCCGCGATGGGACAGGAGAGCCCGCCTTGCGGATAGTGCTCATGAAAGAGAACTCAGGGACACATCGGCTAGGGTGTTAACTAGGGTCGGGGCAGGGACAGAGGAGACGCTACCCAATTCGGAATCATAGTTCGAGCAATACAGGAGCCAAAACAGAGCAAAAAAAAAAAAAAAACGCTGAGACAGGTGCTGTCTGGGAGAGGTGCTTATGCAGGGTTTCTTTCTTCTCCCTGGGCCTTTACACTTTTCTTTCCTTTTAAAATTGTCTTCAGCAGTCACGGCCATGTTTATGATTAGACAATGAAACTCCCTCCTCCCCCCCCCCCCGCCTTTAGGGCAGCCGGATCCTGAGCTGGAGCCTTGACCCCACGACCCTTGACCCCACGACCCCACGACCCCCGGGGGCCGCGTCTGGTGACAGAGTCTCTCAGGACTGGGGATTTTGTTTCCGAAGCAGAGAGGGGAAATGGGAAGCCGTATGGCAACGCCCGCCAGGGAGGGAAGGGAGGGCCCGTGTGAGGATGGAGATCCAGCAAAATTTTTAAAAATTAGGAAAAAATTTAAAAATAGAGATAGTTTTCCAGGAATGAGGCGTGGGGAACACTGTCCCCGGATTCTGAGGCTCCCCAGGGCCCCACCCAGGGCCCCGTTTCCCTCTGCGACCCCCCGCTGGAAAGCCGGTCGTGCAGATATGTCCTTGTGTTTGGATCTCTCCTTGCACGACCCCTGTGGGAACCTGTCACCGTGTCATACGCATCGTATGTCATTAGCCGAAGGTCCCAGGCTCAGAGAGGTGCACCACTTGCCCGAGGCCGCAGAGCTGGGAAGGGACGGACAGAGCAGGGAATGGGACTCAGGCCTTCTGATCTGACCCCGAGGACGTCACCCCACTCTGCGGCTTGCTCAGGGCTGGCACCCCAGGGAGCCGGGTCCAGACCCCAGCGGAGTCACTGGGCGGTTGGCAGGTCTTGCTAGGGAAGACCCGGGAGGCCAGGTTTTATCCGTAAACTGAGACAGACCTAATACTGACCCGGGGGGTAAAATGTTCGACCCTGGCACCCTGTTCGCTCATAAGTCACACTGACACCCTTGGTGGGGGTCTCCTCGGCCGTCCCTGGAGTAAAATGCTTGCTTCTCTGGGCTCTGGCGTTCCCCCAGTGCCCTGACCCCCTCCTCCCTCCTCCCTCCCTCACGGGGCAAGGACGGGGTCTCCCCACATCTGGCCCCTGCCCAGCGTGGAGAGGGTGCCGGGGAGAGAGAGCTGGAGGGAAGAGGCCAGGGTGGAGAGTCAACTCTGCTCAGACATTTGGCAAAGCGTTTCCCAACTTCGCTTTCTGGCTCCACGGAGCTGGTTTCTGGCCAACTGTGCTCAGTTCGCGTCTAATCCCAAACAGATGGGTCTGTGCCCTGCCCCCAGCTGGCTCCATCACTCCCCGCCTGATCCTGATCCGGTGGGGGGGCCCCAGAAAGCAGGGAGGCGCCTCTGGCTCCCAGCCAGGCTGCCAGGCCTCCTGCAGGGAGGGCGGGGCGCAGCACTTGCTGGCCCTTGCTGGGGGGTTGCTCAGTCCTCAGGCCGGGAGGTCCAGGCCCAGCACCGCCCTGGTCTGTGCAGCAGCCGCACAGATGCCACTGCTCCCTCCACGTGGAGAGACGATAGGCCCACGGGCTAAGCACGTGGACACAGGGCCCCGTGGCCCAACTCCAGATCCCACTCTGCCGGACCTTTGCTGGGCACCCCTGGGCGAGTGTCTTAACCTCTCTGAGCCTTTGTTCTTCTCCCCTGTAGAGCGGGGACAGCGGTGCTAAAACTAGCGCCGGCCTCCAAGGGGCGTTGCGAGGAGGGGTGGGGAGTTCAAGTAAAGCGCTTAGAGGGGCCGGGCCACGGGTGGGGAGGCCTGCGAGGCCGGCCACCTCTCCCTGCTCCGTGTCACGCACAGAGTCAGCGCCCGCGGGATCTCCACCCCCAGGACCTCGGTGGGTCGGCCCTGTCCCTGGGCATGAGGTTTACGACTGCTCAAAAAAATATCCGTCTTGAACGAGGACTGAGTGAGTGTATCATCGTCGGCCCAGTTTCTCGAGAGAAAACCTGACACACAGAGAGGCTGAGGTCGGCCAGCCTGTCGGTGGCAGAGCCAGGGCACAAACCCGGCGGTGGCCCTCCAGGAGACAGCCGTCCACCAGCGGGCACCGAGCACTGCCACCTCGGGCCGACACCAACCCCCAGCCCCGCTCGCGCTGCCGCGTCGAAGGCGGCTGGGAGCGGGGGTGCTGGCCTGGGCTCGGGAGCCTGCCGACGGTTCAAGGTAGTGAGGAGGTTAAGACAAGAAGAATCGATGAAGACTCTTCCGTTTCCTCACCCACCCAGAGCCACCCAGCCCTGGGGAGGCCGCGCGCAAGGGTCTGGCTAATCACGCAGTCTGTTTCAGCCAGCGACCGTCTCTCCTTTTATCCAGACGTCTGTCTCCACGGGAAAAGGCATCCACCGAGGGGCCTGCTCTGGGTGCCTGAGATACACGTACACGTCACAGGGAAATGCAGAGAGGACTGGGACCTCGGGCAACAGAGAAGCCACTGTCCAAGCCCACCGTTAGAGGCTGGGATTGCAGGAGCGGGCGGCCGCAGCTCCCGGGGTGCAAACAGCTCGGCGTGGTTTCCTGGGCTTGCGGTGCTGCACGGGGGTGAGCTCAGAGGGCCGCTGACAGCAGGGACCATCGGGAGACGTGGTGCAGGGCCCGGGGTGCACGGCGGCTCCCTGGAGCAGACCGGTGAGGGAGCCGTGGGGAGTGAACGAGGAGACAGGGTCGAGAAGCGCCCCTGGCTGAGGACCAAGGGCTCGGTGACGGCTGGGCCTCACATGCACCACGGTGCTTAGCTCTTAGGACGAGTCGGCCGGGCAGGGCCTCGTTGCCCCAGCTGCCCGAGGAGGGTCAGAGAGGTGAGCAGACTTTCCCGAGCCCACCTGAGTACTGACTGTGATTCTAGGCCTGGGACGCTCATCCACGCGTTGTCCCCTTCTGGAGACGGGGCTGCTTCTTAACCAAGGATACGGGGAGAGGCTGTTTCACTCTGGGCGGGTGGGGAGAGCTGGCCTCTGGCTTTCTGCAGGTCCCAAACCAAAGGAGGGATTTGGGCTTGTGGATAAAGAAAGCACTGGGTTGGGAGTTGGCTCACTCGGCTTCCCATCTTGCTTCTCCTGCAAATGCTGTGTGATCCTGGGCAAATTACCTCACTTCTCTGTGCAATGCTGTCAGCTGGGGGAAAAGGGGCTGGGAGGGTGAGTCTGATGCTCACTCGGGCTCCCTCCAGCTCTGCCTCTTGTCTGCTGCATGTCAGCTTGGCAGTGGGACCTATGAGCAAAGGTCCCAGTGCTGGACCGCTGGGTTCAAACCCCGACTCTGCCTGGAAATGGTGCACCTGGAGGAGGGCATGGGGCTTACTGCCCAGGGGCCCCCCAGAGATGCTGTCTAGCCTGTCCCCAGCACTGGATGCTGGGAGGGAAAGGGCAGAGCCTGGCAGGGTCCCGCTGATTCGTTCCCACACCCCGGCTGCCTGCCCCGCATCAGACGGGGTGCAGGCCACTGGTGTCTTACTGGAACTCGATGACGCCCCTGCGTCCAGGTGTCGCCAGTGGCGGCTTCTGCATCGCAGTGGCAGAACTGAGCGGGTCGCCCCAAGACACAATCTGGCCCGCGAACCCCAAAATAGTAACGATCTGGCCCGTAACAGAAAAAGCCTGCTGCCACTGCTCCAGACCGTGAGGGTTCTGAGGGCGGGACCCCACGGAGCTTTCTGGCACGTGAGGTCCCCTCACCAGTCCATTGTGGGGAGGCGAGGACGTGCCACCAAGACGGGGGCAGGGAGGGGCGCCGAAGGAGCTGGGGGGCCTCGGGGACGGGCTCCTGAGGCGGTAGCCCCAGAGTTGACTTTGTAAGGGCCCCGGCAGACGGCTTGCTGGGGGGAGAGACGGGGGAAGGGCACGCCTGGCGGAGGGACGGCCCGTGCAGGGACACGTGGGCCCGGCGAGTCCCGAGCTGGTGGCGCAGCGCGGGTACAGACGGCCGTGTGCGAGCGGCAGGGGCGCTGCGGTGTGCAGAGTGAGGCACGCGGGGTGCAGGCCGCTGCTCCCCGGGGGACCAGCCCTTGCCCTGTGGGATTCCGCATCTCCTGCGGGAATCTGACAGGCCAAGGCCGGGCAGAGTGCTGAGGGCCCGGGGAGGGGCAGGGAGGACGCGAGCAGGGGCTGATGGAGAAAGGTGGGTCCACCTGGGGGACAGGATGCAAAGTGTCCCTCAGGGGAACCCTTCCTCGGGAAGGGGGTGCTGCTCCTGAACAAAAGGGCCCGCCCGCCGTGCCGCTTGGCAGACAGGACGGAAAGACGCGGCTCACGGGTCTCAGTCTGGCAGGTGGATTAATTTCCATCTGAAGCGGGGAGTGAGCGCCCGCCCAGAGGAGGGGCTCCAGGCCCGGGGATGGATGCAAGGCCAAGGAGACAGGCCAAGGAGACCCTACACTCACCCTCCCCCTTCCCCCGGGCCGTCTGCTAGCCCCTTGCTCCCTCTGCAGGGGCCCCCGGAGTGGCCGGCTGCTCAGGGTTCACTGGGCTCGCCGCCCCCACCTGTGTGGCTTGCAATGTCTGTCCTCCCAGGTCCCCACGTGGACGATGCCCTCCTGTCCCCCAAGTCTCTGCTCGCCCCTCCCCGTCACCCGCCGTGGGCAGCAATCCCAAATCCTCTCTCTCTTTCTCCCTCTCGGCACCTGAATTCCTACAGATGCCTGGATCTATTTGTTTACTCTGTGGTTGGTCGGATGTCCCCCCACCAGAATGCAGGTGTCACAGGGGGGTACGGAAGCTCCCCCAGCACTCTGAACGCCGCCTGGCACTAGGAGGTAGTGAGTAGTCGTCTGCTCACTGAACGAATGAATACGGCAGACTGCGGACATCTCCCGGGGCCCTGGAGGCAGGTGTGGCAGGAGCTGACCTCCTGGACCCCTCCTCACCTGCTCGGATGCTGCATTAGATAACCCATAACCTGAGCCAAACTTTTATCTCTTTTTTTTTTTTTTGAACCCATGTGTATTTTTCAAAGGCTAAGTGAATGCAAATGACTTTGCAAAAGTCACACTGAGAGCTTCCTGACAAAAAGCATCTCACGACTGTGCACCCAGTGTGACACCGGCCCCCTGACAGAGACATGTCAGTTTTGGGGGAGCAGATTGGGGGTTTCAGGACAGTCCTTGAGGCCACGGCACCCGGGGTCCTTCTTTGAGTCCTGCCCTGAGGCCAGGGGTTCTTAACCAGGCAGTTGAAAGAAGACAGTCCCTTCACGGGTGAACAGAGGAAGAGAAGACGAGCTGCAGAGTCATTGTCACCAGAGTCACTGTCACCAAGCCCCCGATGGCGCTCCAGGGCAGCCTGGAGCGTGGGGGCAGGGGCTGCAGGCCCCCTGAGGCCTCTGCGCCCGCTCTCTCATCTGGGCTCACGCATGTCCCCTGGGCACAGCTGTGGCAGGGCTCACTGTCCCTCACTCCGGGGAAGGCACAGAAATACTGCCCTTGAGACATGGCTTTCTTTCTGCACACCTAACAGACCCCTGAGGTTTCAAGACCCCTGTTTGTTTTAGAGAGCTATACGATGCCCCTGAGAATGACCAATGTCCCGATTTTACCGTGAACTTGAAGGAGCCTCAGGCTCCAGTGCAGCCTTCACAGGGCGGCTAGAGCTCCTCCTTCTCCCCCTCACGGCCCAGCACCCCCAAATAGACAGGAGCAGGAGGAGCAGGTCCCTCTGTCCTAACGTCCTGTCCCTTCAGTAGCATCTCGGCCCCTCCCCCGCTCCTCAAGGTCGCTCCTCCCTGACCCCCCGGGGTGCCGGGCCAAGATGAAAGCGGATCCCTGAGCCGACACCGGATCCCTGATCGCAGGGCTGCTGCCGCGGTGGCCTTTGCACTCGGTCCCCCTTGAGGTCCCTGCAGGATCATCTTCCAGCTCTGTCCGTCCCCCGGTCCGCCCGCGAAGTCACAAGGGAGCAGGTGGCACGCTCTCTCTCTCTCCTGGGAACTCAGCCCGAGGACGAGGATGCAGTTCCAATAAAGGCGCGGGCTGAAGGCGCGAAGTGGCTCGGCGCCCTGCTGAGTATCGTGACGGCGACGGTGGCGGTGGTATTCGCGGATGCGTATCCCGCGGAAGCAGGCAGTCACGGCGATGGCTAGGCCGCACTGGACTGCCTGCCACGTGACGGAACCTCACACGGTCACCTGATGTGACTGACGATCGCTTGCGTCCACTCCAGGAAAAAAAAACGCCTTGCGTGACCCAGCCTGATCCGGGCACTTGTGGACTCGATGGGGAAGGGCACGACCCCCGACCTCGGGGAGGTCCCACTTAAGTGACGGTCCCTCTGCGCTGGTTCCCGAGCACGGGGAGCCAGTTCCGTTCGATCCAACCAGCAGAACGAGCACCTCCAACTGCCCTGCCCGATGGCTCCCCTCCCCGTCTCTTTCTGGTGGCCAGCCCTCGACCCAAGGGACATCCTCAGTGTCTATGAGAAAGTGTCCACGTGAAGACCGTTGAGCAACGTGGCGATGTGTCTCGTTCCCCGCACGGCCTTTGGACACTGGACGGTGCTTGCCAAATGGATGTCGGACGAGCTGGCTTCGGTGCTCCCCATGCCCTTCCCCGCCCTCCCCCCGATCCAGACCAGAAAGGGTGGCGGGCTGTGTTGGCAGGACGAGCGTGCTCAGCTTAGCCTGAGACGCCCGCGCCTGTCAACAGCAGAGGCTCCGACGAGCGTGCAGGCTGCGTTGGGAGCCACACCGAGGACGTGGCCAGTCCCAAAGGTAGAGGAGCCCCCCACGATGGAATCCCCCCGTTTCCGGTTCTCCGAAAGCTGGAGGCAGTTGTCACAGGAATTGTGGAAAGCTGGACGATGCCTCAGGGGACTGACGAAGAGAGAAATAACCCCCATGGGGATCCAGGCCTGTGTCCAGCCACCAGAGTGGCCGGCTAGCTGTCTGTCACGTTCATCAGCCCAGCGTTGGGGGCTGGCTCCATGTGGCTGAGACAGTGGACAAGTGGTACCTCCCTTCGTGTATCCATCCTTGGCCCAGGAGATGCAAAGACACAGGTGGGTTTTCAGTAAGTGCCTGTGAAGAATGAATCGCACACTCCCCTCCCCCGAGGAGCACGCAGTCTCGCGGGAGGACGCCACGCAGGCCACCCAGGGCGGGACACGCATGGTGTCTGGGGCTGTGGCGCAGGAAAAGGATCCCCGAGGGAGGCGACACTTGAGGTGAGTTCTGAAGAGGGAAGGTTTAGACAGGAAGGCGGGGAGCGCGTCCCAGGTGGAGGGGGCCGTGTATGGGAGTGATGACACGGTCCAAGTCTCAGGGGGACACGCGAGGGCCTTCGCTTAACGCGAATATTATTTACGGTGAGCACAGGCCGTATCTGGACCCGCAGCCACGGCTGTGGCCAGTGGCCATCGCCACATCGCACTATCTGCGTACCTGTTGTGTAAACACCTCGCTATTAGCTATTTTCATTTTAGTGCCAGCGCCTGACATCAAGCTTTTGCTTGCCCAGGCGTCCACTTCAAAGATATCCATCTGGAACCAACACATGTCTGGCAGCCCAAGGAGATAAGCAGCCAGGCCACCCCACCCACAAAGTCCTCTTTCGAAAGCGTTGGGGAACCCAGATAACCCCGTGTTGGGCCCTAATGTCTGCTCTTAACGTTTTAAATCCACCAATAGCGAACGGCGCCCCACCCTTGACCATACGACGGCAGAATCTCAGTCTGTTTTCTCTCTCTCCCCCTCCGCCCGCCCCCGTCTCTATTTGTGAGCTCGGCGTGTGACCCTGGGTGCGCCGTGTACCCTGCAGGATCTGTGGGCGAGTCATAAACCTCGTCGTTATTGTTTTTTTTCAAAGTTTCCTGATAGCGATAACCGCAGTGAGAAATGCAAGGGCTGGTCCAGCCAGAACTCTGGCTCTGGCCAGGAGAACCGTCTGTGGGGGCGGCCGCAAGCAGTCCAGGTGAGTGCCCCTGGGCCCGGCGAGCAGAGACGGACCCGACGCAGGAGGTGTGGGCGCTGGCTGTCCGGGTGGCCGTGCGTCGACAGCGGTCTAGCGCTGTATTGACGGACTTCATTCTCACAGCCACCCTATGAGGCTGGTGGCATGGCCATCTCTGGTGCCCGTTGTGCAGACGAGACGGGTTACGTGGCTTGGCCCAAGGCGGAACTGTCCGTAGCAGGAGTGTGACGTGGACTCGGCCATCAGTCTTCGGAGTCCTTCCTCTTAAAATCACCCTGTGACTCGCTTAGAAGGGATGGTGGGGCTGGCCAGGGACGCCGGTGGAGCCCAGGTCACGGCCAGCCTTGTCCGTCCTGCTGTGGGATCTGGACCACAAGGGATCCGCAGGGAGGGGACGACAGGTACAGCTGGATGCCCTTCGGGAACACAGGTCATTGGGAAGGAAAGGCCCAAGCGCCTAAGGGCCGGGCGTGACCAGAATGGGAATTAATGCTTTGAGGGTGACTGGTCTGTCAGTCCGGCTCCCACAGGCACACGGGAGGCCGCCACGCGGCCGGAGGCCCCTCTCTCTGCGGCACGAGCACGTCAAGGCTTCTGGGCCCAGCCGGCCGCCCGTTACCCCGGGAGTGTCCATCTCAGAGCCGGCAGGGAGGAGGCCCCGCCCCGTCCTCACAGGCCACGTCACAGGCCACCGCTCATCAGCAAATACTCACACTGGCATCGTGTCTGGTACCGAATCAGCATTCACCGTGGGCCAGGCGCCGTGCCCAGCCTTTCGAGTCATCGTCTCATGTAATCCTGAAAGGCCCTCCTCACGGGTAGGTGGGCACCGTGATTGTCTCCTTTCTCACGGATGGGGAACCATGTCACAGAGACGCGAAACACCTGCCGAGCTCCTGGCGCTGGAGAGGGGCAGACGGAGGCTCCGGCCGGCCGATCTCACTCACGCCAGGGACCGTTCTCTTGAACCTTCTAGAACTTGCCCATCTCTGTGGGGAGGGTGGGACAGGCCCCATGTTCTCCAGAGAACAAAGCTCAGCAGGAAAGGTATACACAGCTGACCAGTGGAGAATCATCCAGAAGCTTATTCTGAGAAAGTCAGGGCTGGGTTTTCCGGCATCCAGGGGGGCCCTGGCAGCTGCTGGCTGCCATGGCTTCAGCTGCCAGGTCCCTGACCTTCTAGAAGACGGTAACGATGCGAGGAGGCACGCCTGCAAAGCCGCCTGCTGACAACGGGGAGGAGCCCACACTCTCATGTCCAGAAGCTCTGAGGGTCCGCGGGGCTGTGTTACACATGAGGCAACAGGCCCAGGGAGACAGCGAATCTAGGGCACCGGGGACCGACGAGGACTCCTGCTAGTGACGCGTGGAGGGAGAAGGAACAGGCAGAGCGAGCAGGGAGGAGGCCGGACGTGGCTGTGTGAGGGCAGAGACCACGTGCTCGTCACCGCTCAGTAGCCGGCGCTCGGTGAAACCCTGCGGCTCGGACACGCGAACCGACAGGCCTGCGTACGTGTCCAGGAGAGGGGTGAAGGCGGAGAGGGGGCTCGAGCGCCAGCATCATGGTTACCGGTGACACCCAGTCTGGCCGTGGACGCAGTCCACCTCCGCACCTGCTAATCAAAGCTGCTCAGCACGCCAGTGAGAGCCCTTGGGATGAATCGAACGCATATCACTCCATTCTATGGATGTGCTTCAGCCATTTCCCAGTCTTTTAGCTGCTCAGGATGGAGCCGGTGTCGGTGTGAAAAGGCCGGGCCACAAGGATCACGGGAGGCCACACAGCGAGAGGGCAGGACCCCGGAGGTGGACGCCGAGCCTCGAGAGCCCAGCTTCTCTGCTGCTTTCTCCTGGGCTGTGCACCCGTGGTGGGGAGCCTCGGGCCCATCACCCCAGTGACACAGGGAGGATGACAGCACCACCTCCCAGGATGGCCGTGGGGGTCACATCCATCAACGTCTGGGACTCTGAGGAGCGTCTATGACCCACAGTCAGCCTTTTATAAGTCCTGGCAAACTTCACTCCACCGTACCTCACTCACACTCCGAAATGCAGGCGATTTCCTGGAGCGCGGCCCCGCGAGGGGGTCAGAGGTCAGCCTGTAGAGCTGTAAGGAGGACTGCGTCTTCAAAAGTCACCACAGCACTAACAAGATAAAGGTCTTTGGCCCTAATACGTTAGCCCAAGAACAAGGGCTCGGGGGACCCAAAAGGTTAAGTGCACCCATGGGGGGCGCCAGGATTCCCCAAGAAAGCCAGGACTGCCAGGCTTTCTGCCAAGTGTCTGTCCAGCCCCCTACAGTACACAGCCCGTGGCCCAGCCGGCTCCTGCAGCCCGGGTACCCCAGGAGAGAAGGCACCCTCGCCTCCCTCACAGCAAACCGAGGGGAGCCAGGCCCCCCGGCAAGGACGCGTAAGCACCGGGGCCCCTCAGTAGCACCCCACCTTCCTAGGGCTTGTATTTTATTTTAAATCCACAACTTCGATGACATTTTTTTCTTGAAGAGAACTCCCAAACTGAACGAGCTGCAGGCCGCAGAAAACCCAGAAGCACATCTGTGCATAACACCGCTTTGTTTAATTCGTCTGTTTCTCTCATCAAATTATTAACATCTCGAAGACACAGCTCTTGTCTCATCCTGTTTTACCTCCAGTGATGGGCTCAGTGCCAGGGACCTAGTGTTTGCTGAATAAACGAATGGATGGATGGATGGATGGATGGATGGATGGATGGATGGATGGATGGATGGATGAAAAAGAAGGAAGGAAAGAAGGAAACACAGCCTACACGGAAATATCTCTCCGTTAATTTCACTCGTTTTGCTTGATTCCCTCCTCAAGTCGCCTGGTACAGGTTCGTTCTTTCCCACAGCCTCGCAGGCATTCGAAGACGGCTCTCCCAAGTCTCCTCTCTTTCAGGGAAAAAAAAAAAGAAAAAAAAAAAAAAAACCCTGTTCCAGCAACTGCTGCTCTTTCCTTAAAGGTTATCAGCAGCGGAAATTCCGCCAGCTTCGACCGAGCCATTTTCGTATCTAATTTCTTCCAGGATGTCTCCTCATCCAGTCGAATGTCCTGGCCTCCCGGTAACATTTATTTTGCGGGGAGGAAATGCCTGAGTGTTCAGGGAGGGTGTTCCAGCCCCTGACTCCCCAAGCCTGAAGGGACTCAGCGGGGGGAAAAAACAGAGGCCTGGCTTTCCAGGGGCAGGCCATCAGGCCCCTGGCCCCTGGCGGAGAGTAAATAAGACCCCTGCCCGACCTTTGATCAGCAAACCCTGCTCTCCTTCACCCTTCACTGTTTGTCAGCTCTTATCAGCGCTGTGGCTGGGTTCCAAAAATATCTCCCGACCCCCGCACATCACCCCCCTGCCTGCCCTGAACCCTGCCACCGGCTCCGCTCGGCCCAGTTCTGAGACGCGATCCTGAAGCCGAGGGGTCCTCGGGACTTGGGTTACGCTTAGTTTTTAAATCCTATAGCCCTAAAAACCATCCCCCTCTCCCTCCGCACCCTCTCAGAGGCCCGGCCTTTCTCCCAGATCGTCGGGAACCCCTGAGGCAGCTGGCTGATGGTCAGTCTGGCTCAAGATAACATCTCGACCCACCTCCCTCCTGTTAGATGTCAGTTCCCAAGCCCTGAGGGGTAAGGACTCCCTGGCTGCTTTTCTGTGTGCTGTCCTCAGGCCTGAAGAAGTCACTCATTACCTTCACCTCGCCTTCACCCAATCAGCTCCCAGCCCGGCGCCCCCTTCCCGCACCCCTAAGCCACAGTGCCTTGTCACTCTGCCCTACAGACTCTTTTGAGCACCACCAGCCTCCCCTATCGTTCCCCTGGGCGGTGCCATTCGTGATAAAAACGGCCACTGTTTGCCCACGGGTAAACCCTTCCTTCTCCGCACCGATCAGGTCCCCAGCCATCATTCCTGTGCTCCACATCGACAGATTCTGGGAAAGTAAACCCACGATCCCTTCCGCACATTATTCCACCTCCTTCCAGGACTCACAGACGCCGTCCCTTTAGCTCGTGTTCTTCCCCTCCATTGTCCCCTGTCCCCAGCCCTGTCCTCGGCCCGCGGGGACACTGCCTGGGACCGTGGAAGGGCTTACGCTCACATCTTATCTACCGCCGTACGTACATAAAGTCGATAAATCCCAAGCCCCAAGTGGCTTTGTTTCCACTTCGACTCCCATGCAGAGACCACGGGTCGGTGGCCCAAAGAAATTTTAAAAGTAATTCCGTTTTTATAGGCAGGCAGGCCGGCCGGCAGGCAGAGAGGCCCTCAGCAGTGATCATATAGAACAGCCCCCCCCCAACACACACACACACACACTCACACCAACCTTCCTTTTTTCTGTGATGGCTCTAGTCACGCCCCCGCTGAGTGAGACACGGGCACCGTAAAAGGAGACACCCCAGGGGTCACCGCTTTCCCAAGCGACAGTGGCAGCGTTCTCGGCCGGCACTATCCCACCACGGGAGCCACGAGCCACGTGTGGCTACGCTCACTTCAAAAGTGGGGCGTGCAACCGGGGACGGCACTTATAACTTTATTTCATTTTCACTACTTGGAATTCAAACAGCCACGCAGGAAGTGGCCGCCGGTGGCCAAACCAGCAGTGGACCAGGGCCTGGCTCGCGCATCCCGTTGGGAACCGGACTAAATGTCTTACGCTCTGCGGCCACGCGGCGTCTGTCACCATTGCCGCTGGGCGCCAGGGCCGCGGAGTTGCCGAAATGACCGTGGCCGGTGGCCGGCGGCCAACAAAGTTCTCCTTTACAAAAACACGGCCGCGCGACATTTGTCCTGTGGGTCCCAGCTGTTTTGCTGACACTCCCTCCAGGACACACCAGAGTGTCATTCCAGGCCTCCTTTGGGACAGAAGGCACTTGTCACTCACTGAAGGATGTTTCCAGCCCGGGTTTTTACTCACTCGTTTTCACGAAAGCTCAGAGGGAAGGCTTTCCCTTTAAGAGAGAGAGAGGTTGCTTGATACGCGGAGGCCCACATTTTCCCCGGAGGGAGAAATAATTCCCCTTCGTGGAATTATCCCTGGGGGACCGGGTCCAGTTACACAGAGGCCGAGGGATGGGGAGCACGTCCCCGCCCCCGCCCACAGTGATCCACGGAATGACCCAGAAGAGACGACAGCTCTCACTCCTGGTGGATGGCGGGGGCGGGGGGCGGGGGAGGGAAGGTGAGTCGGTCGTTTACCTCAGCAGGCTGAGGGGCTGTCCCTCTCGGGTCCTCAGATGGAACTGTGCTGGCCGCAAAGCTCAGAGTGTGTCGCTCCTCGCAGCCCCTGGCGACACCGGCGACGCCTATGGGCAGGTCCCGATCAGAAAGGAGGCCGCGTCTGGAAATGGCGCCAGCTGGAAGCACAGGGGGGAGAGTTTAAGTTCGTTTTGACATGTAGCTCATCCACGGTCCTTCGAGGATGACGCGAGGTGATTTAAAAAAGAAACAAACAAACAAACAAACAAACAAAAAAACCATTCGCCCATCTCTCCGCTTACTCATCCGATGATTTGTACAGCGAATATTTTGTTTTTAAATAAACATCTATTCTGTTCCACGCCCAGAGCCCAGTGCCAGAGACAGAGAGGTGAGTGGATCGCAATGCGCGCCCCCTCAGGGAACGCCGCCGGGGTGGAGGAGACAGACGCAGGGAGAAACCCTTCGGGACAGACGTGACGCAAGGGTGTGAGTGATACTTGGGAGGACCGAGGAGAAAATGAGCAACGCGATCTGAAAGAAGAATGTGAAGGGGAGATGATCATTTTAGCTGCTTCTCGATCAAGGTGCCAGACCAGCGAGATGCTATTTGGCAAAAAATAGAGTGTCTCTGAGGACGAGGACAAAGTGAGAGCGAGCTCAGGGTCAGGACAGACCAGGCGCGAGGCCAGATGCCAGGCAGGAAATGACTTTTGAAGATCTCATCTGAGAATAGCAACAGACTCCCAGCTCAGCTCTTCTTGTGTCCCAATCACTGAGACGTGCTGTCTCATCTGACCCTCTCGCGAAACCCCCGGCGGGGGCCACACGCATCGTTGGCAGTTACAGGAGAGCGGCCGAAGGCTGGAGAGCTTGCTGACACAGGCAGTAAATGGTGGAGAACAGAGGACAACAGGACACTCCCCGTTTTGTTGGGTTCCGTGTCTTCGCCTCAGCCACGGAGACAGAAGATTGCAGCAGAACCCCCAATTCGCTCGTGCCACCTGCCACGTGCACCCCTCTGCAGTGGAGCTGATTTCTTCACCCCTCGAGTCGTAACTCGGCCACTGGGCCGGTGACAAACGTGACATGAGTGAAGGCTTGCACACAGAACGTCCTCTCGCTTGCTTCAGGAAATGAATCATTCTGCTACCGTATCGACATGCCTGAGCCAGCCCCGTAGAGGACGGGAAGGGACACAGAGGGAGGACCGGGCATTCCAGCCATCCTACCTGAGCCCCCACGATTGTCCCTGAAGCCCCAGCTAAGCCGCCCAGACCGAAAGGAACGCCCAGCCAACCCACAGAAAGAGGAGACGTGACAAATGTGTGTTGTTCAAGGCACTGAGGTTTGGGAGTGTTTGTTACGCAGAGAAAGCTAACGAATACAATCGTTGTCATCCTTACTTCCATCGATGAACTTGCACAGTTCATTAGAAGAGGCCGGCCCATGTGAGGACCGGAACTAAGGCAGGCAGGGCTATGGGCACCGGGAGGGGTGAGAGAGTCCAGAGGTGTAAAATCAGCAGGAATTAGTGAGAGACTGACCCCAGATTCGTCGGCAGCCCAGCCGGCTGGTGTTGACTAATAAACAGATGCTGTCGGGAGCTTACTGATGAGGGCGGGGCGTGTGCAAGGCAGCTGAGCAAAGTGGCCAGGGGCAGAGGAGGAAGCTGTGGGAGGGAAGCTTCCTTTTCAGAAGAATTAAGGGGGCGGTGCTCACTGTCCCAGGTGCCCGGCCTGGCTTGCTGTTGCCACCTCCCCCGACGCTCTTAGCCGCAGCCCAGGGGATCCCTGTAAAGGATCACCCAGACCGCCCTGCTGGTCCCATCACCAGCTCACGCCAGCCCCTTTCCTTCTGCACCTTCTACTCATTCTTAGGATTTCAGTGTCCATGGCACTTCCCAGGGACACCTCTGCTGACCACCCTGACAAGACAGGGTCCCCAGAATTCCCTGCGCTCTCCCGCCTGATAGCGCCAATGGGAGGCAGGAGTGTGCCTGTCCTCCTCATCACTCTGCCACCACCGCTGGCCCCCCGCTGGGGGAGAGAGTCATGTAGTATTTCCCAGATGAGAGAATGAACAACACAATTCATGTTTGTTTGTTTGTTTGTTTTTTTCTCGGACACACCACCTTCCCCACTCCAGGCTGGGTTAGGGACCTTACCCTGGGGGACCTAGAGTTTTCTTTACTCATTTGCTTATCTGCATTCATTCCTTATTCTTTCATTCTTTCATTTAGCAAGAATTTGCTAGGCAACTTGCTGGTCCCTCTGCTTTGTAACAGGCATCCCCTCAGTCCTATTATCTGTTGCTTTTACTAAACTGAGCCCCTTTAGGGGTGTGGGAAGGGGAGAGTTTTTTTCTTACCACTGGATCTCCCCACCCCAACCCCCACTGGACAGCGTATGGGTACAGTAGGCACTCAATAACGACAGTGGAATGAATGAATGAATGAATGAATGAGTGAATGAGTGAATGGATAAAGCAGCAGCTGAATCTCTGAGTATCATCTCTGAGGATCACTGGGATGTGGCTGATCTAGCAGGAGCCTGTAGCTGGGTGTTACGTATGTCGCATCTTACTAAATGATGATCATGATAACACAAAAGCCCACATGTGCATATGCATATCTAGGGACACACATCATAATTGTTCTATACCGTAAGATGTCAGCTGGAAATCTGTGACTTAAATGACACGGAGAGCCTTGCTCCCAGCTGAACCTCAGGTGTCTGACACCACAGCCTGGCAGCTGTGGTCACCTGTGACCTTTAACGAGAGCCTAAGACCCACCTCCGAGCAAAGCACAGACTTGAAGCAATTCTGTCATCTGCCTTCAACTGGCTTTTAAAAACACAGTTGGCAAGTGCGTCTGACTCCGAACCCCAACTGGTGACCCAGCACCCACGGGGCTCTTACAAACTGGACTGTACCCCAGGCATCACCCACTTTCTCCGCTCCTCTGATAGGACATTGGGGCGCCCTGTTACATCCCACTGTCCCGCCTGCTGGTCCCCCGCTTTGGACCATGGGCCCCGAAAGCCTTTCCTAAGATGCTCCCCACTGCTCTCCTCCCCACACCCTGCCCCCTCCCACCATGCCTCCTACGCTCCCCCCACTTCCCCTGACCGTCCACAACTGCTTCCAATTCCGAAGGGAAACTAAGCTCTTAAAGATGGGCGCAGTGCGTTTATGCGCACGGGTCACCACAGGAAGACACGCCGGAGTCAGCCCGCATTTCCGAGAAGATCCCGTGATTCCTCCAGATCTTAAAGGGGACGCTGAGGCCCAGAGAGGGGCTCACGGGCCACACGGGCCACACGGGCGGAGGGCAGGGCCGGGGACTCCGACCTGGGGCTCAGTGCCCTTCCCACTGCCACCCCGACGTCCCCTCATCCTGCCCCAGGCCATCCAGCCCCTTCGCCTCTCCCCCATCGAACTGGCCGCCACCAGGTACCAACCCAGGCCCTCCGCAGAGAGGTGCCGGGATTAAACCAGGAGACTCAGAGGCGAGCTGAGTCTCACACGAAAGATTAGGATCCCTCCCCTGCTTCAAAAAAAAAAAAAAAAAAAAAATCATCGCTTTTCCCCTCTAAGCAACAAATGATCATCTGAGTAACTGTGCACACGGGGCCTGGCTGAATAATGTGTGCACTTTTAAATGACAAAACTCTTCTCCGAGGCCTGCGGTCACGTCATATTTACAAACAGTGTGGCCTGCTGCTGCTAGGTGTGCCTGTCAGGGCCAGCTGTGTGATTGTACAAAAACGGCCTTTCTCCGAGTGTTAGTTTACTCCTTGGTCAGAGAGAAACGGTTGCTGCTTCAATACTTTGCAGGGTTGCTTGCCAAACTAAGCCCTTTGTTCTCAAAACCCTCAGAAGGGTCCTATTTGCATCGTGCTGCAGGCGCATAAATGGAGGCTCGGAGAGATTAAGTAACTCGCTCAAGGTCACGGTGAAGAGTGGAGCCTGAATGATAAACTAACCTCTAACTGGACTGTTGTCAGGGCAGGACTAGCACAAGTCACTGCACTGTGCCAGCCCTGTGCTCTGCCCTGGTGGCCACAACAGTGCACTCTCGGGGTCTGTGGGAAAGGGGATGTGGGCACACAAGCGAGGACCCATCCCACTCCGTGCCAGTGAGAGACGATCACGGAACAGGTGGGCAGACTTTCAGTCCGAGTTCCTGTCTAGAACACGATGATCGCGGAGAACGAGGTCAAGGCCGAGACTGGCCAGACCAGCTCGCGAACACGGACGGGTGACCCAGAAGCGGGAAGGTGCGAGGGTGGGCGAGAAGCTGAGGGCGAGGGGACTCCAGCTGCTGGTACGGGCACTTGGAAGGCCCAGAGCAGGGCGCAGGGACGGAAGAAGCTCTGGGCGTGGGGACCAAGGACGACAGGGCCGAGGCTGAGGGTGGACGGAAGCTGAGTGAGCAGCGGCAGGGGTGGCCCCCTGCAGCCTGCGGCTGTGCCTTCCCGCTCACGGCCCAGCCCGGGGCGGAGGCAGAGGGCCAGGCAGGTCTGAACACGAAAGGGAACAAAGCTCGGGCAGGAACCCCCTAGGGGTTCGTCACCCCAGAGTCCTCCCAAGGAGTGGATTTCGGAATCTGGAGGCTACATGCTGAGGTCTGGCTGCGTTGCCAGGGGAGATATTTTCATTAACAACGCGGGTACGCGCCACGAGGCCAGCGCCGTGCCAAGCACCTCAGGCGCACGGTCTCGTTCCGTCTTCGTGGCTGTCCCCCAGGGAGTGGCCGTGCTATCCCATTTCACAGAGGTGGCCATGGAGGCTCTAAAGAGCAATGTCCGAGGCCCAGGGCCTCGCGGTCAGGAGCTGGCAGCGTGTGATTCAAAGCCAGACTGTCCTGAACACAAGCCAGGAGCTGGCAGCGTGTGATTCAAAGCCAGACTGTCCTGAACACAAGCCCTTCTTTCCACCAACCAGCCTGGATGGGGCTCTCGGGGGGGAGCCCCCTCCTCCTCACCCCCCAGCTGGAGGGCCAGCGTGGTTCCCTGGTCTGCACCTCCACGGCCGGGCGCCCTGTCCCCATCGGTGGCTCCCCAGCAACCAGGCTGAACATCTCCGAGTGGCTTGCAATTTCCAGCGTCTCAGCCCCCAAGCACAGTCCCTTCTCCACTCCCGGAGAAATGGGGTCACCAGTGTTTCTCGCATCGGAGCGGAAAACCCCAAGCAAGGCTCCAGTAACCCCCACGTGGACCCCCCGTGAGATGGCGGCCGGCTGTTTTTTCTTGGATGTGAGTCTGAATAACTCTCTTTCTGCAAGCAGGAAAAAAACCCTGATCACACCTTGTTACTGAAAGGATGCTTGTCCTGTAGGGCCCAGTGAGCTGCGGCCTTGACCTTTCCCTCCCTTATTCCTTCCTCTGATCACATGACTGCGGAGGCAAGCCCCGCCCCCAATCGATCTGTGGGTTTCCCCGTGGGGTCCACCCCTGGGCATCCCCTCTCTCCGCCCTCCCAGCCCCTGTCAGCAGGTCCCACCCGTCTCTCAGCTCGAGAACCCGCTCTCCAGGGCTTTCCTCCACCCTCTCTCCTGTTTCCTGTCTCTGTTCCCACCCGGGATGATGGGTGGTATTACCCCCAGAGCACAGGAGGGGAAACTGAGGCTCAGACAGGAAAAGCACTTATCCTGGATCCCCCAGCTAATCAGTGGTGGGCCGGTGTTCTCGCCCTGGCAATCACATCGACCCCCCCCCGTCCCCCAAGGCCTCCCGGGCAGGGGGTGCTCCCTCGGCCTTCCCGTCGGGTGAGCTGGATTAGCCTCCCGAGGCTGAGCAGTCTCCTGCGACCCTGGTGAGCACAGTTCTCTGCGCCTGCCCGGAACTGGGCGCTTTTCTCGGATTTGGGAGGAATTGTGAAATGTGTTTGTTTTCTAGGCAACCACAGCCCAATTAAGGAGGCAGAAGAACTATGGGCTCGTGCACGAGGTTTTGTGGATCGGGGGAGGGGGAGAGAAAGAAGGCAGGAAGAAGGGAGAAAAACCTTCTCTCGACCACGGAAGGCGGGGACCGACGGACGCGGTGGGCGTCAGGCACGGTCTGTGGGTGGTGGACGCGACCCAGGTGCCACCACCGAGGGCCCTGTTTGCAGCTCTTTGGAGCATGGCCCACGGAGAGAGGGCTTTTTGCTTTTGACCTCTTATCTGATTCTCAGAGCAAAGGGGATGGAGGTGGACGGCCGTCCGGTTAACGCAGGCCGTGGACCAGATGCCCTGGGCCCACGAGATGCCTCGGAGACGCAGCGTCAGACGCGGACCTGGCTTCTCGCCCTGGCTGGGACCGGTAACGGGTGAAGGAGTCTCACCGGTCAGGCCTCTGTCTGAGCTGTCTTCTTAGCAGTGAAATAAGACACAGGGACGGTCTCAAGTGTCATAGTCAAGTCTTAGGTGCACCGGATCTGTCGCTAGGGGCCAGGGGTCATGCCCTAGCCTGGTAAGTCCAGACAACTTTCCCAGACTTAAAATTCAGACAGCTCTGCAGAGGCCCACCCTACCACCTCCTCCAGGAAGGCTTCCTGGTTGGAAGCTTTATGGTACTCATCCACTGAGACATCCATCCACAGAGATGTCCAAAGGCCACTACATAGGACAGGTTTCGCTGTCACTTTGTAGTATTCAGGCAAATTCAAGACAACCAGGAGGTGGAGTCGAAACAAGGACTCGTAACTGGGGGGAGGCTGAGAGTGAAGTTTCCTCAGTTTGAAAGATCGCCGCCACCACGGCACGTACGCAGCAAGCACTTACGGAGTGGGCACTCCGCAGGGCACGGCCCTAAACACTCGCCAGATATGAATCCTTTCGATACCTGCCAGGAAGTGGGTACCATTATTATCCATATCTTATAGATGAGGAGATGGAGATGCAGAGAGGGTAAGCCGCTCGCTCCAGGTCGCCCCGTGAGGAAGCGGCAGAGCCGGTGCCTTCGTGGAGCGAATCAATGAATGACTCCGGAGATGAATAACTGAAGTCTTGGAGAAGGCAGAGATTGACCAAGGGCATGGCTAAGGCTCCTCTGGGTGCCAGGACGGTACCATCCTTCCCTGTGACTCGCTTTCCAAATGTGCAACCTCTGAGACTTTGTTATTAGTCTGTCGACTCCCACGCACCCCCTTCCCTCCCCCTCGGGTAACGGTCACAGCTCATGACATCCAGGCTCCTGTCCAGGAGGACCCCCAGCTGGAGGGGGTGGGCAGGTTCCCGACCACGCCGAGAATCCCGCTATGAAACCTGTCCCCTAGGCCAGGCCGCGTTGTCTCCTTGTTCGGATGCTTGTCACGGTGCGGCCATCAGTTTCACTGAGACAGCCGCACCGTGCCCAGATCCTTTGGCCTTGCGGCTCGGCTGGCTTCCTGTCGCGGGCAGAGGCAGAAGAGGGGCAGCGGGCTTTACGCTGGCACCAGTCCGCCCGGCCACCGCGAAAGCCGCCGTTTCCATCTGAGATGTCTATGAGGGGGTGGCACGAGCCTCGCTATCTCCTAATCTCCCCCTTTCGGTTTAATTTCCTTTCTTTGCCAAAAAGACCGAAGTTTAATATTAAAATGGCGCTTTAGCGACCACGGGGAATACACCCCACGGAGACGTGCTCGTGTGTGGCAGCTAACGCATCGCCACCGAGCAGTGGCCTTTAACCTTAAGTCGAACTCTCGGCCGGGGGCAGGATGAACCGCGTTTTTTTTTTTTTTTTTTTTTCAAGCAACACGAACAGCAAACCCGTCCCTCCACTGTGAAGATGACATTAAAAGGGGAATTTTCCGAAGCTGTCACGGCCCACTTCCGGGCGTCTCACTGGAAGCAGGCGCTCGAGAGAGGCACCTGTCCGGGGAGCTAGGTGGATGGAGTTCCAGGTCTGATGACGACGGTGACAGCCTTCCCTCCTGGCACCGTCGGTTTGTGCCTGTTCCCAGTCACCGTGGGAGGTTTCCCCAGTCCCCTGTGAGCTGACGAGCCACAGGAGGAGTTCCTGTGGTCAGCAGCGCAGGGCGCGACAAGGTGATCAGAAAACCCAGACAGCCCATCTCGGCTAAATAAACCCATCCGACGCACCCCGAACGTGATCGGGGAGGCAGCTGGAAGCCTCGGCCCTCGGCAGGGCCAGGCTGCTGGGGAAGGACTTGGGAGAGAGCGTGTGGAGAGGATGTGAGGTCTCCTTCCAAAAAGGAACTTGGGTCCGTCTGCCACGCCCACTGGGTGGGGCGGCCCGCACCAGTGTGGTCCAGGCTGGGGGCAGGTAACTGGTGATCCCTGTTTCATATCTGTGCCTCCTCAGGAGGCCGCCCCACCCTCCCGGTTTCCCCCGGTCTAGAGATACGGGGATAGGACAGCCCTGGGAGTGACACCCAGCGGTGGTGCCTGCAACCTCAGGCTTCGGGCAGAAAAGGAGCAGCTATGGATTCTGCCTCTGCCACTCTCCGGCTCCCGTGACCTTGGGCAGGTGGCTTAACGTCTCTGAGCCTCCGTTTCCTCATCTGTAAAACGGGCTTAGGGGAAAAGGACAGTGACCTTACTAGAGTAAAGACCAGGAATTTAATATCGACTAACATCATGGGAGACTCAGCAGAGGCGGCGCGTGCACCCAGGCCCGGCTGTGGTCGGGGGGACCGGTGGGGGTGCCTGGGCACACAGGGGGGGCCCAGAGACAGGCCGCCACGCAGGCGCCACAGTCCAGCTCCTGGGGTGTTCCAGAAGATCCATCAACTAAAATTATTTTCTTTGAAACGCTACTGAAGGAGAGAATGCACACGGCAACCTCTTTGCTGGCTGACGGATAATCGGGTCTATCTCCCAAAAAATGTGCGAGCAAGAGTCCCACCCACTTCCCAGACTGCCTGCAGGTTTCTTCTCCCCCGTCTCCTTTCTCCTGGAAATGCGTCCTGTTCACGCCTGGCTTGGATGCCCTGGAGCAGCCGACTCTCTCTCCTGCGAGAAAATGATTTCCATGCAAAACAAAACAAAAAAAAAAACAAAAAAAACTAAATAGCAGAAAATTACCCAATTAAATGTCTGAGTTATCTGTTAACAGCTCCTTTCTTGATCTACCTACCTGGTCTCAGCAGAAGAACTGGAGCTGGGCGCCCTCACCTAAATCTCCCTAGGTGACGGAGCGCTGGGCTCCAGAGGCTGACACCGGCTCGGCGGTACCCAGCTTATACGAGCCGTGTCGTGTTACGTGATGTTGCGTTGTGCTCTGTTCCGTTGTTATGATGACAAAGGTTTGGCTCCTTAAGTTGACTCTAGGATCTGATTAGGATGCTGAGACTCGGATGGGTGCCTTTTGTCACCGTTCGCAGACTCAGCCCCAGAGAAGGTGGCAGCATGGCGGGGGGTGGGGTGGTGGTGAGGTCCACGGTGGAGTGGGGTGAGGATGGGGAGGCCCTAAGGGGCTGGGATGAAGGGAGGCGGCTCCTCAAGGGTCAGAGGCCTGGACCTGCCCTTTCGCTGCACTTGACCTGAGCTGAGGATGAGGATGACGTGGGCGGGGCTGCCCGTCTGTGGGAGGGTGGGCTATTCCTTCCGTGGGAGGACCCACTTCCAAAGGTAATTTCAAGCACCCAGAAGAGCCGGATGCAGAGAGAGGGGGTATGACCTTGGATCAGTCACTTCCTGTGCCCAGGAGGGAGAACCTTAACCCCTGGGTAGCGCAGAAAGGAGCTGACTTGAGGGCCAAATAAGGGTCAGGGATGCCAATGCCACGGCTACAAACGCGGAGATCAGAGTTTCAGACGACGTCTCACTAAGCTCAGGCCCCTGAGAGGTCTCCGAGGTCAGCGTGGCAGCCGTGTGCCAAGCGGGGAGAGAACCGGGCCTTCGTCGCCTGGCCAAGAAAATCCGGGGGATTTATTTTGGGCTCCACAGAGTCTTCCAAGAAAAGGGTATTTTTCTATGTGGGGTTTTTTTTTTTCCTTCTCTTTCCACCGAGGATTTTTTGTTGTTGTTGTTGTTGGGTTTTTCTCAAGAGCCCTCTGCTAAGTAAACACGCATGAAGGGAATTTTTAGCAAGTCCCGGCAGTTAGTTCAATGGGGGTTTGGACGGACATTTTTTTCATGTAGCAAAGTCTACTGCAGTTATATCTATTTGGGGTTGACTTGCTTAAAAGGGAACTGGTGAAAATCAGAGAAAGAATTTTCTTGCACACCCAAACGTGGATCTTCCAAAACGTTCTTTTCGACCACCTTTTATAATTCTGCCCAGTAATTTGGAGCTAATGTTCTTTTCTTTTCAACTTCTCTAAATTACTATAAGTGATCTTTAACTTGTATTTGATATTATCTTTAAAGCTTTAGAATCAGGCCTGGTTAGATAGCTTTTCTATATTTCGGAGAAAAAAAAATATATATATATATTCATTCACATTCACACACACACACACACACACACACACACACACACACGGAAGAAATGGTCAGATGTTTTTGGAAAGAAAAAAAAACTTTTAACAGAAGATAACTCAAATAGTACTATAGTATTATTTGAATACGGAAGAGGCTACAAGGATCTGACCACCAACAACCCTCTCGGTATCAAAAGCTGACATTTGTCGAGTGCCTCTGGTTTATTGTTCACATCAACTATATCATCCCTGTGAAAAATGAGAAAACTGAGACACAGGAAAGGTAAATAATGTGATCACTGAGTCACAGGTGATACACCCCAGACTGAAACCGTAGTGCTTGGGCTATTCTGCTTCTCATTAAGACACTCCTGAAAACACTCATGGGTCTTTCACCCCCCTTGGGTGGGCTCAGCTCTTGGTGGCACAGAGTAGGGGGGCAAAGTTCATCCTCCTGGCTCCCCGCTGCCAGGTTGAGGAAGGAAGCCGCGTCTCTTCCAGAAGCTTCTGTCAGTTTCCACTGACAGGCTCTGGCTCTCCCAGCTGCCCTTGCCCATCCGTCCCTTTGCCTCTCCTGGGGCGGTGGTGCCCGGGCGCAGGCCTGCAGCACCCCTCACTTCCCTAAAGGCTGCTCCGCCCCCATCTCTGTAAATGCCCCCTTTACGAAAGCCGGCCCTCGACTCGAGCGGGCATGTTTCCAGCTGGAGCCCAGAAGGATTTGATGTTTAAAACGCTTGCCGCTCTGCTGGGCACGCACTAGGTGCTTAATGAGAAGAGGCTGTTACGGGACGTATTAACCAGGAGGCACGTCACACGCCTCCCTCTCCCAACTGGCCCGTGATCCAGCAGAGTAGGAATTTACATGGCCAACTGCTAGTTAGGAGACCGACACCCACAGAGGTAAAGCGACATGGCCAAGGTCCCTGGCCAGGAGCAGGTGGAAAGGAATCGGGTCCAACACTTAGGAATTCTGAGTCCCAGGCCAGTGGTTTCCTAGCTGGGTACCCCTCCTCTCCGCTACCCCCCTCCCCCCGGGTCTGTAGGAAACATCCCTCTATCTAACTCTGGTCCCACGGTTAACCGCAACGAACTGCGTCCCCTCCAGGTGCCTTTGGCTTTGACACCTGTCACACCTGTTGCTGATGCCTGGCCACTCGAGAGGTCTCAGGGCGCTGAGATCCGTCCACCAGAGCAGCCTGTCCCCCATCCCCACAGGCGTCCCTGCCCCTGGAGATTCTCCGTGCCACCCTGGTGTGTGTGTGTGTGTGTGGGGGGGTGGTGAACATTACAAGTGGCGGACAGCCTTACAATGAGAAAAGTATGCTGCTGCTCCAACCCGGGCATCCGGCCCCGTTCCTTCCGGGAGGGGTTGTGGACAAACCCTTGACCTGAAAACCGGCCTGTATTTCGAGTGTTTGTTCCATGAGCTTTACAGGACCTGCCACCTTCAGTCAACTCTTCTATTGTCTGCACGCTTTGTCAAGCAAGCGGCACTTCCTCCTGCTACCTCCTGCGTGCTGACTTAACTGGGAGGCTCCGGGCATGCCTCCCCCATCCTGTGCCGGATCGTGGGGGGACAGCTGTCCCCATGCACCGCAGGTTTACCCTGCGCACACAGCTGGGGCGAGGCAGCGCGCCCTGAGACCCGGGCACTTTCCCCCACACGCTGCCCACCCTGTCCTTCAGCCCACTCCCCCGGTTAAGCTGTTTAAATCTGAGGTCGAGTATAAAGACAAGTATGAAAAATAAAGCACCGAATTTTAGTTGTTTTTTTTTTTATTATTATTTTTTAAGCAAAAGCAACTACTCTGTCTCATGCACCATCATTCTGAAGCCTGCAACCAATCCATGGACCTGCACTCTGGGTGAGCAGCAAAGACGGACCCCACTGAAGCACACCAGAGATCGGGACACAGTGCACAAAACGGGGGGGGGGGTGGCCAAAGCATCGAACCCCGAAAATGCCCAGTTCCCTCAGCCCCGCAGAACCATGCAGAGAAGACTGATAGCCAATATTTTTCTTGCACAAGCAGAGCACACACCACCTGTGACTCTGGTGGGGACACGGGACAAGGACCGACGTCATGTTCTTCCATCCCCAGATTTCCGGCACCCCGCGCGGTGCCTGGAACATAATAAGCCCCCAATAAAAATGTTGGTTCAACTGAAATCAAAACAATTTAACCAGCGACAAAACGCACAGGAACAACACCACCCCGGGCTTCCCACGGACATGCTGGTTTCCGATAAGGAAGCAGAGTGTTTCCTTAAGTGCGTGGAACGGAGTGCGGGCTTGGGGAAGGGGGAGCGTGGGGCCTTGGGGTTTACGAGGCCAGCAGGCGTTCTAGAGGGGCTCTGCAGCGAAGTCCCCTCTGGGCCTCGGCTTTTTTGCCTTCAGACGAAAGGGCTGAACAAAACGATTTCTCAGAACATGTTCAGCTCCTAGAGCAGGAATTAAATGGCCCTGGTGAGGTCCCTGTGGCTCGTATTTGCAACAGGCATCATTTGGGAGTCGCCATAAATGTCACCTCAGCTGTCAGGATTCAGGCCCCAGAGTCTGAAGCCGCTGGGCTATCTCTCAACAACCGGTGCCGAGAACCGCTGGAGGACGACACAGCCCAGCGAGCAGGGCCCCACGAGGCCCCAGTGCTCCGGCTCGGGGAGTGAGTGAGAAGCGAGAGGCGTTGGCACAGGGTGAGTCGGGGCTGCCCGCCTGCCACAGCCAGGAATGCCTGGTGGGGGGGCGGGGGATGTTCTGAGGCTGGAGCCGGAGGCCAGAGCAAATGGGGTGGGGGCTGTCCTCCCAAAGAAAGGCTTTAATGCTCCCCCAGGCACCTTCAGCCGCGCTCCGGAGCCGAGAGTGAAACTGAGACCCAGGGCCTGGAGTAGTCTGCATGCCAAGTTTCGAAGGGCTGGCTCCGGGAATGAATGTGAAGTGCTCGTCGGGGCCGAGCGGTGGGCCACTGTGCCCGTGTCAGAGACCCTCGGGTCTGCCAGGGGGCTGCAGAAGGTCCCGCCCGGCTTCCCAGCTGAACAAAGCGTATGTAAACACTGCTGTGGGATTCTCTGTGCCCGGGTCAGCTCCTCCAGTGGCCTGTCCCGAGCTTGTGCGTATAAGCATGCCAGGACTCACTGAGAAGCAGTGTAAGGTCGAGATGACCGGCGGATTTCATTTTTCAAATTCTCAGCCGCTTTTGTGGTGGTGGGAGGGGCCTGGGGAGGAGGTTAAGGTTGAGATCTTATAAGGCAAAGCCCTGTCCAAATATAATTCCTTTGAGTCAGCAGCTGCTACTCAGCAAAGGACTCAAGCAAGGTTAACTGACCAGGAGGCTCAGGGAGGCCCCTTTCAGGGGGGCTGCTGACAGCGTACCTCCAGGGGATGTTCTGGCCTGCGGCGGTGGTGGTGGGGAGGGGTGCGCAGAGTTGCTTACTGGAGAGAGAAGACAGAGATCTATCTACCTGGCACAAAGCCCCACACACCCCCAAGGGTCCAGGACCCCTCAGTGCCATGCCATCATACATAGGGGACCAAAGGCCAGTTCTGGGGAGGTCCCTGACTTCAGGATGGGAGTGCCCAGCCTGTGCCTCCAAAGTGAGAACATGGCCGGCCCCAAGTCCACAAGTAGCTGCGTAGAGGTTAGCTTTGGACTGCTAACGAAGAGCTGCGAGGAGCAGAACCCACGCCCCCGAAAGAGACCCTCTCATGATTTCTGGCACCTTCCGGTTTTTCTCTTAGCCCACTGTTCCAAAGGGGTGCTGAGGCCTGCCCGGAGCGTGGGGTGAGGGGAAGACCCCGACTTGTCCCAGAGGTAAAACCTGGACAGCAAATGCAGGTCCAGCGAAATGCAGGGACAGCCTTTTCCAGGCTTGTGGGACCGTTCAAAGGCCGGGGAAGAAGACCCCTACTCACTGTCATTTATTTATTCAGCACAAAACGGTATGATGGAATTCTTTTCCTATATTTACATATGTACACAGACATTCACACAGTATGCACATTTCTTATGTGCAAGATATTCATGAGGTAGTGGGGGCGGGGAGAGGGAGAGGAGGAGAGACAGACAGAGAAAATGGGAGACTAGGCATGCTACCCACTCTGCACCCAGATCTGGGCAGAGGCAGGGGGCATGGAACAGGAACTTCCGGTCAGTCTTTTCAGCCAACCCCTGATTTCAGAACATAGCCCGCCCATGGTGTTTGGGGGTAGGAAAAGGAGGTGCGGAGAGATGCCACCGAAAGACCCCAGGCACCGGGCCGCTGGCGCCCCTTCCCCACCGCGGAGCCAACGGCCGGTTTCCACAGCAGCCGGCAGGGGGCAGTGCACCTTGCCTTTTCCGAACCTTGGGGCGCTCTCCCGCAGCTCCCGGAGAAAAAAACCGCGACGCGCAGCCAGCAGCTTCTAGGAAAGGCCCAGCCTTTGAGCCCAGCGTGTAGTAGGTGCTCAAGGCACGTCTAGAAGCCGAAAGGGCTTGACTAGGTAGATTTATGTGTGTTCGATAGTTAAAATAGAGCGGAGGAGAGAAGGGGACGAGCAGGCCCCTGCCTGAACCTTCCATCTTTGAGGCCCTTTACCAACGGCGTGTGTACCCACTACGTGCCAGGCGCGGTGGCGACAACAGAACAACCACGATCCCCGCTTATCTCGTTTTCCCTGCTGCCCGCACACACGCACACAGCCGCAGAGCGAGAGTGGGCGCTGGCTGTCTCCCTGGGGAACCATCTCCGCACACATGCGCGGGGCGTGGGGACCCGCGAGGGGGAATGAGCCAGAAGCGGCACGGGATCCCCGGAGGTGGCCACGTGGAAGGCAGTGGACGCCTGATGCGGCGACCTGGTGAAGAGGCCATTGCCTTCAGGGTCAAGGCTGTCTCCCTTTGCGCGAGACGCCGGTGACTCAGCCCCATCCCCTCGAGGGCACACTTCTGGGCGCGCACGTGTCGCTCGCGGAGTGCCCCCAAGCTCCGCGCGTGGTAGGCGCTGTCGGGGAACCCTGGGTGGGTGGGAGGGAGGAGAGGCTCGGGGCTCTGGAGACCCTGCCACGGGGTTAGGGGAAGGCGTCCCGGGGTGTACCTGTACCAAGGTACAGGGGGGGATGGGGGGCGTAGCCTCAACCCCCACCTCAAGTTCAGCAGCGCTTCCTCCCTCAAGGTCACGCTCAAACACACGAACGCTTAGTGAAAGGAGCCGAAAGTTGCGCCGCGACCCCAGTTCCGAGTCAGGCCGTACCCCCGAGCCCGGCGCTCTGCCCCACTGTCCCCGTCGCCCGCCCCCTTGCGCTCTCCGAGGCAGCGGCTCCTGCCCGGAGCAGGTCACACGCCCGGGAGACGCAGACAAGTCGCTAACTTTTGTCCGATGATTTCGCGGCCGCTGCGGCGGCGCCTAACGGGGTTGGGGCGGACGCGAGAGTTTCGAGTTGCGCCAGCGCCACCCTCGCCACGCTTCGCCTCGCTTCGCTTCGCTTCGCGTCGCCGGGCCCCGGCCCCCACGGTCCACCACGCCACGTCCAGCTGCCCCGTCCCGGGGGCCAACTTGTCCACCACATCCGGAAAACGCGGGCCGCTGGCGTTCCGGGGCGCGACGGCCCCCACCCCCCGGGTCTGCGCCTGCTCGCAGCGGGTTTGGACGCGGGATCCGGGTAACGTCCCGCGGCCGCTGGACCACATCCCCCGCGGCCTCCGCGAGCTCGGCTCGGCTCCAACGCGCCCCGAGCCCCGCCGCCGGTGGGGTCACCCCGCCCCCCGCGGCCCCGCCACGGGAGAGTCCAGCCCGCTCCGGGTGCAATGTCACCGGGGCCACCCCCGGAGACCGCTGCCCGGGCCCCGCCGTGGGCTCCCCCACGCAGCTCCTGGCAGCGCTTCCAGTAACGGCCGAAGACTTCTGAACCCGGGCCTCCTCCCCGACCTCCCTCCGCTCCCGAAGACCCCCGCGACGCCGGGGCGAGCGTGCGGTGGGGGGGGGAGGGTCGCCCCACGTCGGCCTTCCTCCCGGCGCTTGGGGTCTTCGGCCCCGCGTCCGCTGTCACCGCCTCCGGGGCCCCTCCCCAACACCTCCGTTCCCGGGTGGAGGCGATCACCCCCCCTCCACTCGGCGAAGAACACCCCCCCCGAAACGGCCGAGCCCCAACTCCGCGGACGCAGCCCCCGCGCACCCCGGCGGCGGCCGGCTCGGCGCGCTCACTCACCGCGGCCGCGGGACCCGCCGGAGTTTCCGGAGGGGTGGGGGGGCCGAGGGGGTTGCGAGAGCGTCCCGAACACTCGCCCCCTCCCAGCTCACATCGCCCCGTCCTCCTCTCTCCTCCTCTTCCTCCTCCCTCTGGTCTTTGTCTTTGCAAAGTGTCGAAACTGTCTGGCATAGTGGAGCTGCGCCGGCGGAGGCTGGGGCCGGGGCGGCGGGGAGGCGGGGTGAGGCTGGGAGCGGTCTCGGGAACACCTTCCCCCGGGTGTCGCGGGAGGGGCGGGCGCGGCCGCGGCTGGGGCCGGAGCCCCGGCGCCGGAGCGGGGCGGGCGCGGCGGCCGCGCGGCCCTCCCCTTCCTCCGCCCAGCGCCCGCCCCCCGGGCCCGCGCCGCCCCCGCCCCCGCCCCCGCCCCCCGCGGGGGCTCGGCTCGGCTCCCCCCTCTCTCCCCACGGCTCGGGGCTCCCCGCGAGCCCAATAGCGATCTCCGGAGCCACGTGGACCGCGGCCCGCTCCGCCGGGGCCCGGCCGGGGAGGCGCCGCAGGCTGCGCGGGGCCCCGAGCGCCGCCCGGAGAGGGGCGCTGCGGGGACCGCTCGGCGGCATCTCGCGCCGGGGACCCCGCCCGCAAGCCCACAGGGCTGGGGAAGCGCGGCCCGGTGGCTCGGCCCCGGGGGAGGCGGTGACGGGCGCCCACCGAGAGGCCGCGGCGGCGGCGGCGGCGGCGGCCCGAAGAGCCCCCAGTGGGCGCACCGGCGGCGAGAAGGGGCCGATCCCCCTGCTGGCGGCTGTGCGGAGTCGCCGGCTTGCTCTAGGGCGCGGGACCTGAGGTGGGACTGCAGGAGGGGGAGGGGAGGAGCGCGGCGGGGCCGGGGCGCCGGCGAGGCCCAGCTGGGCCCAGTCCCGAGCCTCCGAGCGGCCCCAGCGGCGCGGCTCCCGCCCCGGGTCGCCTGCCCGCCGCGGTTTCTTCTTCCCAGATGCCGAGGCTGCCGCGCGCTGTTCGGAGCAGGGTGAGCACTAGGCAGCGGGGGATGGACCCCTGCTCGTGGCTGGACCCCAGGCGGCCTGGATCTGGGGCCTCGGGGACCAGAACCCTTTGGGGGTCAGGTGTGTGGGAGTTTGACCCTTCCTCCTTTATGGAGAAGTCTGGAAGTTGGAGACATCTTGCTCTGGCAGGATGCCAGACCGAGAGGCCGAAGGCCAGACACGAGATTGAAGAGGCATTACAAACATTCTGGTTGTGCTGGTCTTATCCCCTTTAGATCTTTCGTAACTTTTCAGAGAAATGCTAACAGGAAAGGGGCAAGGCTTGGCCTTAGGGTCAGTTCGTCCTTCCAGTTTCCATTGTCCCAGGGAAGAGGTCAGCCTATTGCAGTAGAGGGGGAGAGCGCTTTCTGGCCCATCATTCATCAGGGAGACGCTGTAGTAATGGGGCTTCAGACCCGGGCCAGCTGCAACCCATCTCTTGTTTTAAATACTGCAGGGCTCCTCACGCGATGTGGGGTCTTCGGCTGGTTACAGAAGCCCCAAGCCTTACTTAGCTCTGCGCTTAAGTTTCTTCCGTCTGTGAAAACAGCCGAATTCACTGTCCCTTCCCTAAGGTCACTGTGATGCTTAAGCGAATTCATACCTGGCGAACCCTTAACACTGTACCTGGCGTATAGTAAGTGCTCAGTCAATGTGAGCTGTGTCCTGGTGCCGGGTCGCTCCCCACAGCAAGCAGCTAGCCCACCCTCAAAGACGGGATGGAGGTGCTGGGAACACTTCTTGGCCTTTGGGGAGAAAAAGAGAGATGTGGAGAGAAGAAAGAAGTGGGAGAGAAACAAATTTAAAAAGGGGGAGAGGGGAGGACAAGAGTCGGGGGTGGGGGGAATTAAAGTTAAAACAAAATAATGAAACCAAGAGCATGTGGATCTATAAGAATTCTTCAAGAAGCCTGCTAAGTGTGCCTGGAGTTTGAGAGAGAAATTTGGGGTGTTTCATAGCCGCGTTGGTTTTTGTGTTTAGATCCTAGAGAGAAGGGTGGACTCTTTGAGTATCCGGTAGCATCTTGTGAGGGAGGGTGGCATCCCCCCAAATGTTTCCACGTACCGGAGGAGGGGAGCAGAGAAGTTCTGTAGGAGCATCAGCTGTTCTCTCCAGAGTCAGCATCTTCCGGCCTCTTCTCACTTGGCCCGCTCACCTCCTGGACTCAGCACCTGGACCCCGTGGCTCAGCGCATCCTCCCGCTCCGAGTCACCTGAAATATAAGAGCGGTCATCCTGCTGGCCTCACAGGGACAACTGCCTGCGGCACCCTGTCGATTTGTGTGATCATACAGCTGGTGGCCTTGGCCTTCTGATTGTGGACAGGGAATGTCACGTTTTGCTGCTTGCCAATGGCAGCACCCAACCCGTTCCATGGTAGATGCCCAATAAAGGTGTCCTGGGATGAATTAGTAGAGAAGTGTTGTTTCTTGCAAGGATCAAATAATAGAATGTGCAGGAACGCACTTTGAGAAGTAGATGATGCTATAGTGATACAGTAACATAAGACTGGACTCTCCTAGTGGAGTCCAAAGAGAGGGTCCAAAGATGGGGCAGGTGGCCCTGGTCACCCACTGCTCCGCTTCGCAGCCAGGAGCCAAAGCCAGCGCTCAGCTTCAGCCCTGGGTTCTCGGCAGTTCCCCTAGATGATTCCACAGGGAGGTGGAAACTCCCTATTAAATGACTCTGTGGTGACACACGAATAAATCATCACCCTGTCGTCTGTGTAAAGAGATGTGCACCAGACACGTCTTTCCCCAGATAGCTGATGGGCTTTTTCTCGCCCACTTCCTCTCAGTGACAGCGTAGGGCTCACGAGGTGGCAGAGAGGGCCTCTTCCTCCCTCCCTTTTTTTTTTTTTCTGGAGTGGATCATTCTCAGGAGCCTGGATCCTGGGCCGTGTGTCAGGGACGTGCGTGCGACCACTCCTCCTTGTCACCCTGTCCCCTGTCCGACAGGTGCTGCTGGAGGACAACTGACCAGGGTCATCACTGGGGGTGCCTGCACAGTGAGTCCCCCAGGGAGCCCTGACATTGGTTTCATGCTCCTCTCTCTCCCCACCCCCACCCCCACCCTACCATGTTTTCAGAGCCACAGCGAAGCACTCAGTAATAATGGTTAAGGAAATTGATCTCATCCTGCCCCATCCCTTCCTGGCACATCACAGTGGAAAGATCCTAATGGGTTCTGATGCCATCTGGGCGATCGTGCAGAAAAGCAGAGGGCACAAGCCTTGCTTGTCAATGGTGCATTCGAAGCTGCCGGGCACGTGCTGTTTCCCTTCGGGGCTCTTGGGGTTTGGGCAACTGGCCCAACTCTCCTTATGTAACAAGAGGTAATATGGGGATGGAGAGACTAAAGCAGAAAGTGGGAAGCCAGAAAGAGAAAGGCAGCCTGTCTCCCTAGCTCTCCCCTTCCTTCCTCTCTCTGCTCTGTTCTCCCCCGGCCCATGGGCTGCTTCTGCCATGCCACGTCCTGGAGGCAGCCTGAACAGCTGTCCACGTTATCTGGGGTCCCAGCCGCTCTGCATCTCAGCGGTCCTTCCGGCTTCGCTTCCCGCCGTTCATCACTGTGGGTTTCAGTTTGTCGAGCAGAGGGCTCTGGCGGGCAGGCCTCCCTGGGTCATGGGCTGACAACCCAGCGGTGATGGGCTGCCCGGGCGCCCCGTGCCACCCCGAGAGCAAACCCGTACAGGGCATTTTGCACTGCAGAGAAGGTAGGACACAGAACCCCTACGCCCCCTTCCAGCGCTGAGAATCCTGGGGACTTCTTGAGTCAGCAGAACCGTTAAGCAGAACCACACACGCTCTAGTCCTCGCTGTGTTCGAACCCACAGCCGTTCGAGACCGCCGGTCAGCCTTGGTCAATCATGACCGCCCTAAGCTCCTTGCCAGAGTTTGGCTCAGGAACGAGTAGATTTGACCCCCTTTTGGAAGAAGATAAAGAAGAGAAATATACTTGGGTCTTTGGGAAGGAAGCTCTTACGAAGAGTAAGCCCTGAGAAGCTTCTCTTTATTTCCAACCTCACATGACCCAGAAAGTCATTTACTCATTTTTCCACCCTCCCACCTCGCCCGACTTTGACACGAATCAGCTTGTTTTCTGTGGGTCTGTTTTCTGTTTGGGTTTGGGTTTGTTGATGCTTTTGTCCTGTTTTGTGTTAGATTCTACATATACGTGAGATCATGTGGCATCTGTCTCTCTCCGACTTATTTCACGTAGCGAATACTCTCCAAGTTCATCTGTGTGGTAATAAATGGCAAGATTTATTTTTTCTCTTCTGGCTTGATATTATGCCATTGTATACGTGTACCGCCTCTTCTTTATCCTTTCATCCATCAGGGGACACCGAGGCTGCTGCCATATCTTGGCTGTTACTAGTAATGCTGCAGTAAACAAATGGGTGTGTATTATATCTTTTCGAATTAGTGTTTTTCTTTTCTTCAGCTAAATACCCAAAAGTGGGACTGGCTAAGCTTAAAAACTCTGGTGGAAAATCATGTCTGCTTCTCCAACTGTGGGGAGCCCAAGGCTAACTCTGGGAGGCTTGTTCTAAATGTGGGCTCCGAGGCACCACTCCCAGAGATCGGGGTTCATTAGACTGGCAGTGGGGCCCAGGATTCTCCTTCTGTGCTGTGGCTGCAGGGGCTGGGTGGACAGTAGAGCGCTCAGTCACTTAGACGTAAATCCCACTGGGGCCGTGGACAGAGTCTTTTCGCTAAGATGTCCTGGCTCCCAGTCCTGGTTCTGCGACTTCGTAGCCACCTGCCATCTGACCGTTTTCTTCTGCCACCAGTTTTCTTGTCTGTCCAGGTAGGAGGAGGAGTTACAGCCGTGTTTCCAAAACTGTGTGCTACGGGGCCCGACAGAGTACCGCATCGGATACCCATCCATCCGCCTGAACCCTGACGTTCAGCAAAGGTCAGGGAATGCTGGCTCTGTGCTGGGCCCTGGGCCGGATGCTGGGGTTGATGCAGAGTCAGTGATTAATTATCATCGTGAAAGGTACTCAAAAGAGAAACACAAGCAGGGACCAGAGAGGGAGCTGACAAGAATGGCTACTGAAGTTGTCGTATGTGGCTCCCATTCAGGAAAAAAAAAAAAAAAACCTGTTTCTGAGGCTGAAACCACGGACTCAGGGCATCTCTAAGGGTCCTTGAAACCGGAAACCTTTTGTTCTATGATGTTTTTTCAGTGATTTTACTTCTGAGTGCGTCAAAACAGGTAGAATGCAATTACTGGATTAGAAGTCTGTCTGAGACCCCAAGGTTAACACCTTTATTCTTGAAAAGAAATTGTGAGGCTCTTTAGGGATAAAATAAAATAAAATAAAATAAAATGTTTTAGATCACGGTTTTATGGCATTTAAAAACTAGCACCTGAATCTGAGAAATTGAGTAAAAGAACAGAGGGCTGAACCGCAGCCCGGCTTGCTGGAGGAGACAGCTGAGCCCAGAGGTGTAAGGCAGGCCTCTGGGTTCTGGGATGTGGGGGTGGACTCTGGAGCGGCTGTCAGATAGATGGTTGACACTTTCTGAGCCTTCCAGGTTTCATCTGCAAAATGGGCATAGGGTACCTGCCTCTCAGAACCGTTTTAAGGAGAAAGATTGCATATAAGAAATGACTAGCTCAGTGCCAGGTAGATAGATACTCAGTAAGCATTCAGTAAATGGTGGCCATTATTAATGTAAGTACCTTTCGTATGCGTATTATACCTGTCAACATTCCTGCACGTGTTTTCTAACCAAGAGTGGAAAGTTACTCAATTTGGGAGTTGCCAAATAGCAGGGCTCTGTGAAACCGGGGACCCTCTCTCTAGCAAAGGAAGCCTTGTAATTCTCCCTTTTATAAACTACATGCCCATGGTGGTGGCCTTAAAAATTTGACTTTCCCTTCCCCTCTCCCCTCCAAAGGAGAGCAGGTTATCTTCTTCCCAGTTGAAACCAAGCCTGAATTATCTAAACCTGGGATCTGCATTCCACGTTTAAAAAGATGTCATCCATCTATGTTGTTGAGAAATTAAAAGAGGCTCTGAAATCATTTCTCTGTATTTTCTGCAGTTTAATGGGTTAGCTTTCTCTGAGACTAAACCTGCAAACATCTCTCTCTCTCTCTCTCTCTCTCTCTCTCTCTCTCTCTCTTTCCCCCCCTCTCTCTCGGTAGTTAGAACACTACAGAGCATGCGTGTGTGTGTGTGTGTGTGTGTGTGGGAATACCTCTGTCACTCAGTGATTTGTGGAGCTGCAGGTATAAACTTGGGCAAAACATTTAGCTTCAGCTTACTTAGGCCTCAAATGGAATAATGATAAAAGCAACCCTCTACGACCATTGGGGAAGTTAGATAAGGTGATTATTAAGTGGGCCGTGTGCGCGGTGCGTTAGCTATCGCTATTTTCATGCATATTGATTTGCTAAATATTTTGGTGTTGACACTTTTTGAACGGCAAACCCGTGGAATATCAATCAACGTCAGGGTCTTGCATGTAGAGCTGCGTTTAAGGGTTCTGTAGGCCGCTCGCTCTTCCTTAGGGTCACGTTGGGAGCAATGGCTCCCGTGTTAAGAGATGCGACATTCGCTACTGATTTGAAGTGTCAATTTGGTAAAATCGTTGAAGTCATCGGGGTGCCTTCGGACTGTGGTCGACAGCGCGACCCGAAAGAAGGCAGAATTCCATCAGGCAGTAAACTGGCTGACTGGGGTGGATCCAGAACTTTGTCTCTGCAAGTTCAGGTGACAGTTCCTGTAGCAGTCGGGATGAGATTCGGCTGCTGAAAACCCACAATAACAGTAATCAGACACAAGTTAATCTTCCCTTTTCCAAGTCCTGGTGAAGCAGGCTGCCGTGGCATCCTACAGTGTCAGGGACCCCAGCTTCATCCACCTTGCTGTTCCATAATAGTGCACACCATCCACCCCTAAGCTTACTTCCTAGTCCAAGTTGGCTGCCCCAGCTCCGGCCATCGAATCTGTATTCCAGGCCTTCAGAAGGAGGTAGAGTATGCCCTTTACCGTTAAGGACATCTCGTACAGATTGCCCACACCACGTCTGCTTACATCTCACCCCCCAGGCCACTCCCAGCTGCCTGGCTGTAAGAGAAATTGGTCAGTATAGTCTTCATGCGGGGAACTCGCACTAAGGGTGATGGGTATTTGGGGACAATTAGCAGTCTGTGCTGCAGGGTTAAAAGGGGTTAGATTGCTCAACTTAGATCCAGGGCAAGAGTGAGAAACTAATCCGATGTGCAAAATGTGGACTTGGAGTTGCCATAGTAACTAGAAAAAAAATATACGTGCCAGCTATCGTGAAGAAAAAATTATAAGCTCCTAAGTTTAGGGTGGTGCTTGTTCGTTGTTCCAAATTGAATCTTACGTGGAATCCAATGTTGGCCTTTGTTTTGAGAAATGACTCCCCTTATTCGAAGCTGTCTGGGGTGCCGTTAGCCAAGGGGCCCCCCTCTTTCTTGGTTACGAGGTGGCAGGTGTCCCAAGCCAGGCCCGTCACACATGCCGCTTTCTCAGAGAGGCTGTTCTTTCTTTCTTCTTCCTGGAGCAGAAGGCTTTCCCTTCCTGCTTCCTGTCTGCGCAGCATCGGAGTAAAAAGCACCGATTCAGAATTCGGATTCTGTACGTTCAAGTCACGGCTCTGCTTCGCTGTGTGACTTTGGGTGCATTACTTGACCTCTCTGGGTCTTGCTTTTCTAATCTATAAAGTCACCACCATACCAGGTCCCCTTCAGTATTGTAATAAACATGAAGTTAATACAGGGAAAGCTCTTGAATAGCAAGTGACATACAGTAGATGCTCGGTACATGTTTATTATTATTATTATTATTATTATTATTATTATTATTTTATTATTTAGCTGCTGGGCTTTTCTTTCAATTTTATGAATGAACCCAATACTTTTTGACTGTGGTCTAAAGTATTTCTGTTCTTCGCAAGCATCATTTTCTGGCTGAAACAACCACACTATTTGAAAAAAAAAAAAAAGATATCCTCAGTGCAGGATGAGGGTCCCTTGTGTCCCCTTTATCTGCTACAGCAGCTTAAGCTCAGCCCTGTGAACCAGGGGCCACCAAGGACGCAGCTGAGGACCCACCGGAAGTGGTCGCATCGAGGGCTCCTCCTGGGTGGTGCTCAGATTTCCTTCCCCGGCGGTACCTGCGGTCCTGGCCATCAGGGTCACGGCTGGACAGTCATCTCAGCGATCCCAGGAGGGTCCGTGACGTTCACAGGAGTCTCTTCTTGTTAAGACAGGGGGATAAACGCATCATCGCACAGTATATTCAATAAGAGTTCATTTAAGGAAGAGGAGGAAGAGGAGAACACCACCACTGCCTCTGTGTCCTCTGGCGAAAGTGACGGCTCCTCAGCGTGGCATGCAGACCTTGCCGACCGTCCCCGGCTGGCTCGCCATCCCCCATCCTGGTCCTCCTTCATCTCTCCTCTTCTCTTTGTATTGAATCCCAGGCTCCTGCTTTATCCTGTGTATTCCATGCTTGCTCCGGCCTCCATATTTTTGTGCGTTTCCTTCCCTCTGGTCATAGCGTCCGGCTGGCACTGACCGTTCACCTTCAAGCTTCAGCTCCCACCGTGTCCTCCCAGAGACGGTCCCTGACTTGGCCAGCCGTGCTGTTGACTCACTTCCCCTCCTGCCTGCCCATCGCATCTCATAAACAGCCCCATTCCTGCACTCATCCGATGTGACCTCCTTGCGGGCAGAGCGTGTGTCTTTCTTTCCATCATTCCTCTGTCCACTGCCAGCCTAGTCCCTGACCCAGAGCTGGCAGTTCTGACTGTTTATTGAACGTGGCCTTCCCTGCACCACACGCTATCCTCCTCGGCTGTGCTTTCCCTCCCTGGGCTGCTGGAGGAAGGCCTGGTTCGGTCTCTGCACCGCCTCTAAAATGATGCTCTACAAGGGCAGAAACTGTCTTCCTGGGTTCCTGCTGGGACTCCAGGGCCTGACGTGAGTGGCTGAAAGAGGTACTAAAATATCCGTGCATTAAGTAGAACACGAAACCCCATCCACTTCTCTATCTGCATCTCTCTCTCTGAGTCCAAGCCTTGCGTAAAGAGATCTCCGCCAAAAAGGGGAACGACCAGGTACTGACCCCCCACCCCCTAACACCAGAGGCTCTCTGACCTCCCCCAGGAAGCGGAAGCCCAGTACTTGGAATCTGTAGATGTCGGGGTGTGGGGTCAAGATGAAATGATTCTGGTACCCAAGAGCCATGAATCCGGTCCTGTGTGTGCTACTACTGCGAAAAGAAAGCACGTCGATGTTACTCTCTGGGGACAGTATGACAATGTCACATAAACTCGCAGCGAATTCTGTTAGCCTGGACCTGCAGGGGAATGCTGGGGCTTCTGCAGACATGAGGCCTAAGGCAGGGAGATGGCACCGTGGGTGCGGGCTCTCCTTCTCACTGCCTCCCACTGCCCAACCCCCGTGACCTCCCAGCCTCTTCGTCTTTCAGACCCACAGAGGAAGCCAACGGCTCTGAATTTCCCCCGTTGCCATTCTCCTATGACAGTGAGAAAAGAAACCGCATCTTGTTTATTTCACACAACCGTTTCTTTAAATAACACATGAAGCGTTTCGTGGGAACACACAGGACGACATCTTGCAAAAAAAAAAGAAAAAAAAATTTTAAAACCCTAGCCAAAACTAAAAACCCTGTTCAAAATTGTTGGGGAAGCCGAAATAGTCACATGACAACCTGAGCTGGGCATCCACCTGCGCCAGATCCAACGTGGGATCTGGCAGACAGAGAAACGAACGAGTGAACCTCCATCCAGTGGGTCACACATTCCAGCCCAGCCCAGCTCACACATCTGCCCCAGAGCATGTGTGCCATCCTAACCCAGCCCCTCACATCCTGACACGCACTCCTGCCCCGCCCAGCTCACACATCTGTCCCAGAGCATCGGGCAATGGCCACCCTTTCTAGTATGACCCATCGAGTACGCAGAAGGACGCTACCAGCCTACTAGTTACACCCTGAGCACCGAAGCTCAGATCTACCTGTTCAGTCGTACTTTGTCAGTGGACCTAGAACAGAGCAGCCCGACATGACGAGTGAAGCCGGCCCCAGTCTGTGCCCTCCTCCCAGAGTCCCCTGTGTGGCCACGCACGCCTTCCTTAACCTCCGAGCCTTCTCTTTCTCATCGGGGAACTACCAGGGACTCACCGCAACCTCACAGAGCTCTTGGGAGTAGTCATCGTGGCAAAATTTATATAAATCTTAAGACCTCGATCTATATACGATCTTAAGACTATCTGCAACCCACAGCGGTGCTGGATCCCCGTTCGTGTCTGGGTTCTGTTTAGACTATCAGGGTCGGAACTGCTCAGACATTTGATTGTTCATTCAAACCTTTCCTTTGATCATTTTAAAAGAAAAAAGAAAGAAAATTTTAAAAAAGCAATTGTAGCCCAGAGAAGCGCACTGATTTCCTCGGTGTCCTACATACAAATTCAAGGGGTGGGGTGGGAGGTCATTTATTGATTTGTATGTTTCACAAACACATCAGTAACGTTTATAAAATACCAGACACTGTTATTCCAGGCGTTCGACAGACACGAGCACATTTAATATTTGCAGAAACCCTGTGACGCAGGAAGTATTATCATCTGCGCTTGGCAGATGAGGAGACTGAAGTTTCGGTGACATGGCCAGTTGCAGGCTTGTAACTGATGGACGAGGGATGCAAACGCAGGGCAGTGCCCATAAAGCCCGTGCTCTGAGCGCTATGCCCGTCTCAACGCCTGTGGCACCCATCACGCGTCCTCCATATCTGTCCGTGGCCAGTGCTCACCCTCCATCCCTCTCTCTCTCCCTCCCTCCCTCTCCGTCTGTCACTCTCCCCTCCCCTTCCTCCCTTCCCCTTGCCTTTTAGCTATCTTAATTAATAATAATGAGAGTGAAATTATTTCCTTTTAGAATCCCACTGAGCAAAGGCTGAGAAAAGTCCCCTGCGTTCCTCCTTGACTAGGGAGAATTCCAAAGATGCTGAGGACAGAGGGGTTAGGCGGCGAGGGAGAAGGGACCCCTGGAGGGCGGGTCCCTAAGCTGGGCACCCCGGGTGTTGTTTTATCTGAGGGACCGTCTGTAAGAGGCACGTGAACCGCTGTGCCGGGGGAACGGACAGCTGCAGGGTGGTCGGCAGGAGGGAGAGAGACGAACACGTCCTCTGCTGGCTCCTACTCCCCATAGGTCCAAAGCGTGGCCCATGGGGCACTCGCTGTCCTGCGCTTCCTGGCCGTCTGTGCCGAGAGCCCCCCGGAGTGGGTCGATCTGGTGGGAGAGGCTGGAGCCCTGCCGAGCTGAGGTGCGAGGAGAGGGAGGCTGTGAGCAGCTGGGGCGGGGCCGGGGGGTGGTGGGGGTGGACGGTGTCTGATACACCTGCCCGGCTTGGTGGGTGAACCCCCTTGGCATACAGATCCAGCCAGGAGATGCCCGGCCTTCGCTATGTTCCTCATTCCATCGTATCCTCGGGCCGGTGCTTTCTGTGATGTGGAGCCAGTCTCTTGCTTTCAAGCGCTTTTCCATTTACGAAATGGGATGTTATAAAGATCGCATAAGCTCATGAACAGGAAAGCGACACACCCAGGATTACACAATAAGCTGTTGGAAGAGCGAAAAAACAACCAGCTTTCCAAACAGTGACACTGGGATATTTTTTGAGTGGGCATTCAGGAGTCAGGAACTTTTAACTGTCTCCAAGCCGGGCACGGGCGGGGACACTTGTCCCAAAGGTCACCTGAGCCCTCTGTCGATGGCCGTGTCGCTCCTCTCATCCCGGCCACACAGCTGGGAGCATGAACTCATGGCTAGTCAAGAAAGTTCGTTCTCCAAGGTCCCTACCTCCTGAACTGTCGACAAAGTTGTATTCTTAATCTATACACGACACCCCAGCCTCAGAATGGATGGCGTCAGTGGCTGACAGATACTCCCACCCCTACCTTCCTGCGGCAAAGGCCAATGAAGCATCGAAGACACACAACCGATCATTGTGATAGACACAAGGCAAGAATGATTATCATTTATTAAGCACCTCAGGGACCAGAGACCGTGCTAGGCGCTGCACGTCCGTGGAACTGTTAAAACATTATCACGCGCTTCTGGTGGGCCAGGCTCTGCTCAACTCACCGTGACGCTTCTCCGGGCCCCAGGCAGCCAAGCGGCCGTCTTGCCTGCGGGATACAGTGTTTTCAGGATGGGTGTGACCCGGCTGGCCTCCCCAGGCCCCCCACCCCCACCCCCTTCCACCCTGCGCCCCTTGCTGGTGCCAGGAAAATTACACTTCAAACCTGACCTGCTACATTCTAGTCGGATGACCTTGACTGAGTCATCTTCAGCTCGGAGTTTCTGTGTCTTTATCTGGAAAAGGAGTCGGGGAGGCGAATAACAACCTCCCTTTACAAGGGTCAATCGTTGTATGAAAAATATATCCGCGCTAGGAACAGAGCGAAATTTAGTCCCTGCTTTTTTCTTTTCCTTCCGTCTTCTGAACTTCTGAACTTTCACTAAGATTCATTTTGCAACTTCTCTGGGCACCTTCCACTCCCCCCACCTCACCCCCCCCCCCCCCCACACACACACACACAGTGCCCCTCCCCCGCTGGGCAGGCACCTCAGGAGTGAGCACATTGTGTTATATTTGTCACCGTCTGTCCTCGTCCTGAGTTATTTGAAGAGGAAACATCTGGCTTTACCGCTTTGTCACTGCCCGAATGAAGCCTAGTGCAATTTCTGATCATACACGAGCTTGTAGATAACTAACTACCTGCCCCGTGCATAAACCGGGGGACGAGGGAATGCCACATTTTCTGGTCGGTAATAGGGGCGTGAGGATGGCCTGGCGGTCGGGGGCGTGGCTGGCTGAGGTCTGCCCTCAGTTGGGCTGGGCCGATCTCCAGGGAAGCCCCTTGGAGGGGTTGGTTATTTTTGCCGCTCTTCAGGGCTTGGTTCCATCCCGCCAACATTTCATGAACAGCCACAGTGAGCCTGGAGTGGGGACAGGCAGCATCGGAGGCGCACAAAGCCGTGCCCTCATTTCTGGAAGCATCATGCCAGTTTTTCCAAACCCTGCACAAATGAGCCCCTTGAGAAGCGTTTTTAATGAATGCACGTATGTCCGCGTCCCCTGCCCAGAGGGACAACTCACAACTCGGCGGAACAAGGGAGCGAAGGGACTCCCCGGGAAAAGAAATCTGGGGTGTATGCCTCCCGCATTCTCTCCCTCTCTCTCTCTCTCTCTCTCTCTCTCTCTCTCTCTCTCTCACACACACACACACACTGTGTTTTCCAGATTTAAGAAGAAACAATCTCATTTCAAGGCGCATGGAAACAGTGAGTCTGCTCCCTCCTTCCAGTTGACATATGTTTTTAATAGTTTAATGACTGTTCAATCAAGGTTCATCAGGGAACATTTCACTCAATCAGGAGGGGCGTGCCTGGCTCTCCCTCCTACGAATTCGGGTGGCTTTGGGGCTGAGGCAGCCAGATGGGGAGACGCGCAAGGGACGAGGGCCTTGTCCTCGGGGAGTCCACCCTCACAGGGCGACAGCCAGCCTGGTGTCCCCTCCCTCCCCCCGCCAGGGCACAGAGGCCTCCGCCTCAGGTGGGGACACACGGGCAGAGCGGGGCAGGGAAGCGGGCAGGGTGCCGACGTGCCCGCCTCCGTGGGCATCACCCCAGGTCATCCAACTGAACGTGAACCAGTTTTGGGGAAAGAAGTGGTAGTTTTGGGAGACGGTCTGAGCTTGTACGGACGAGGGGCAAAGCCGAGTTCCCTTTTTCAGTGGAATATGGTGAACATGGGAGGGATGTTGGCTCTTTGTACGGGGTACAATTTAGAGTGCACACGTCTCCAGCGCAAAGCTCAAGGGATTTTGACATGCACATGCATTCGGGTCCAGAAATTACACCCCCTGGCAGACCGCCCGATGGTCCCAGCCCCCTGGCACACCCCTTTCTAGGGATTCTTAATATAAATCTCTCTCTTTTTCTTCCCCTTCATGCATGAACCCTAGCTGCGAACTTACAGGGATAAGAAAGGACCTCTGAAAGGCAGCACTATACGGGAAAATAGAAGTTGGCTGGAAAAGCACCCCGATTTGTTGCTGCTCTTGCTGGACGCGTGTTGACTATAGTCATCAATAACATGACGGCCATTTATAAAGAATTCAAGACATTCCCTACCACAGAGAGCTGAGTTTCCAAAAAGCCATGAAGACGAGGCATCCTCCCGCATCCCAGAACCCAGCAATCCTTATCCTCATTCCTTCATTTCAGGAGATACCTTGCGAGGCTGCAGGGCTTCGAAGGAAGACCGCAGTTCTACTCAAAATCATGCCACTAAAACATCAGTAGTTCGTGTGCCTCCCGGAGCCTGGGGCTCAGCATCTGTGACACCTTGGGAGTGACCCCAGCTTTGTCTTTCTCTGTGCTTTAACGGTGAAAACGCCTCCATTCCCCTGATGGCGAGGGCCTGGCTCCCTCCAACGCTCAGACAGAGCTGGGATGTTGCCAGCTTATACGAGGTCTCTGTGCAGTTTGAGAAAGGTATTACCTGCTGGGTGGCTGCAGCCTCGTAGCTTGGGGAGACGGTGGCCCCTCTCTTTGTGGGAAGAATAGTCCTACTTGCCTCGGAGAGGTGTCGCACTGCACCAGAGCACGCCATGTGGCCAGAAGTGGGCAGGCTGGAGTCTTGCCCTCACTGTTCCCCTTCGTGCCGTGTGCAAACCTGCAGAACCGTCCGCCATGGCCCTGAGCTGTCTGCGGTTCCCGCAGCACAGTTGTGTTTTTATGGGTCCTCCCGCTGACTGTGTTATTGTAAGATACAGATCAAGTGGAACTTCGATGGTCAAGTCTTTTCAACTGTGCCTGCCCTCCCCTGAGGCCAGCTCTGTGTGAGACCTCCCCTTGAGCCAGCCGCTCCTGCAACCCGCCCAGCACCTGCACACACCTCCACCATTGCTCAGGGCCACCTGAGTTAGTGAGGGTAGAGAATGGACTGCGGCTTCCTCATGCTTCCCTCTGCACCCAGCACAGTGCCAGGCTCTTGGGCATGCTCGGAAAATATGAGAGAGAGGAGGGGAAAGGGGAAGAAAGGAGAGAAGGGAGGGAGGGAGGAAAGACAGGTGAGCCAGCTCGCAAGTCCGTGGGTCCCTCCGTTCCCCGTTTGCTCAGCAGGTCGTCACTGGAGCTTCTGCTCGTGCCCTGGACTCAGTGTGCACGGACCTCGTGTCCATAGCCTGTCCTTCACCCACCAGGGTCTTCCTCCCCTTTCCATTCGCACGGCACCTGGCAGCACACCCAGCATGTGGGTGGCGGGCCACCACTGCGAAGATACATTGAATTGAGGGAGTAATCCACAAAGCCCACTCCAGAGACCCCTTGGTCTTCTAGCACCCCAGCATGCTGGCCTGGCCCAGCTGGGCTCACGGCCTCCTGGTCTCTGCTGCTCTGTGCTCCTCTGAACACTCAGACCCTCTGTGCTCCTGCTGCTGACTTCAGCCTTCTCGGTGGGGCCTCGGGCAGCTATCTCCCCCGTGGCTGGCGGTGCCCGCTCCTCAGAGGACCCTCAGCATTTGTGGTGTTTTTCTCACTTGGTTCTGACTCTGTCGAATCAATCCCAAAGGTCCACACTAAAATAATCTGTTTCGAGCAGTGGCACTCCATGTGGTTCTTGGCTTTGTGACCCTGGTGGAATTATTTATGCTTTTGTGGCCTCGGTTTACTCGTCTGTAAGACGGGGCAGGGACGGCCTTGTTCTGGTTTACTGGGAACTCTCGACAAGGCCCAGGAAGGTGACCTGACACAGACAGTGCTCTGGGCAGGGCACTGCTCCTAGGACTGCTGTCTGGTTCAAATAAGCAAACATTGTCTTCAAGAATGTCAAGTTTATTCCTAGTCCGTGGACCCTAAAAAAATGTCTGCCAGGGGTGAATTTAATCTGTAGGCCTCTCACTATTGCATTACGTATCTGAAGGAGCCATTGACCTTTCAAGTGTGTTAGTTATTCTTTACTGAGTTTCACGCATGCGCACGCGTGTGTGTATGTGTGGGTGTGTGTGTTGAGATTTATCAGATTCCTGATAGTTGTGACCTCTATCCCCCATTACCTTACTCTATAATCAAAATACGATTCTATAATTGAAACACGAGGTATCTCTTATCGGGATTCTGTATGTGACCAGCCTGGCATCCGGTATTCTACTTATATGATCTAATGTAACCCTTGAGGATGGCATCATCCTCCCCATCTTATGAAAGAGGCCAAAGAGGCTCAGAGTGGGTAAATAATTCACCCAGCGTCACCCAGCAGAGCTGGATCCGGTGTGTTCTGTCCGACCCCACGGCCCTGGTTTTCCGTGCTGGCCTCTCCTGGCCTTCCGCAGCTGACACCATGGGTCCCCTCTCAGGTCCTGCCCCGTAGCCACCCCATCTCACCCATCATGCAGAGGGGAGGGAGCTTCTGTTTGGTATCACGAGCACATATTCTGATCCAGGTGCCTTTTCTCCTAGCAGCCCCTCAGCCCAGCGAAGTAGGAAAAGAAGGTCTAAAAAGGACCTTCGTCAAGCCCAGAAAATCCTCCAAGGATGACAGGCAGTGAGAACTCAGCCAAGGTGGCCGAGAAACTCGGAGGTGAGACAACGGCTCTCTTACTTGTGGACGAGGAGCTGGCGCCAAGGCCACCACCGTGGAGCTAGAGATATTTTTACACACGCCTCCGTTGTGCTCCAGGGTCAAGGTGACCCGGAAGTTATGAATAAACAAGCGATAAGCAGAAAGGAGTGGCTTGATATGAGCCCCGATGATCACTGGATGGATCCACAGCCATAAATGTGATATGGATCTCACCGGGAGAGTGGAACTTTCTGCCTCGTCAAAGATGGTCGCTGATAAGCAGAACAGTTTATACGCCTTCATGGTCGGATGAGGTTGTGAAGGGTTTACAGTGGTCCGTGGTTGATGCCGAGCTCAACAGTGGTGATTATCGCTCTTATTTTTTTGTTTATTCATTCGTTTCCGATGGTAAGTGTTCTCCTGGAAAGTCTGGATGCTACCCCGTGGACAAATGTTTCCAGACCATTAGGGGTGCTCAGATCCCTCAGGGGTCTCGTTAAAACACAGGCTGCCATCCCGCACGTGCAGACCGGGGCCTGGGGCTCTGCCCTCGCAACCAGCTCACAGGGGGCTGGAGATGCTGCTGGTCCACAGACCACACCTGGAGGAGAGAGGCTCTCTGCACCCCTTCCTACGTGCCCCGTCCGCCTCTCAGAGTCACGCAGGGTCACTTCATGGTGGTCTGTAGGTCAATTACGGCAGGAAGAGCCCTCGGCTAGGCCTCAGGGCCCCAGAGCCCACGTCTCGGTCTGTCTCTTCTCTGTGATGGGGCCTCTGGCAAATTATTTTGGCTCTGAGAATCTCAGTATTCTCACTTCTAGAAAAAAAAATATATATATTGATTTCATGGAGCGACTGGGAAGATCCAGTGAGATAATGTAAGGGCACGTATCTGTGTCTGCAATCATCCTCAAAGACAAGTCCCCCTCCAAGCCCCCTCTGGGCGCCCAGGAGTGCCCATAGCTTCAGGATCTCTCCCAGGCGGAGTTCTGACTCGGTGCTTCGGAGTTTGGAAAAAGCAGATTTTTCCATCATCTGTTCTTGTCCCTTCCCCAGCCCTGACAGTCCTCTCTCTCCTTCCTCCTCTCCCTCGTCCTTCCCTTCCTTTCCCAGTCACCGACTGCACATAGTCACCCTACTTTCCTGCCCTCGGGGTTCTGTTTGCAAGTTTGCCGGCCTGGATCTCAGGGCAGGGCCTTTCCAGCTCACTCCAGCATCTGGAGTTGGAGCCCTCATCCCCAACTGAGCCCCGCAGGGAGGGAAGGAAGTGCCTCGAGGGGCCCCCACCCCTGACCTTGAACTGTCTCCTCACACAGCTTCTCTCATGGGCAGCTCCCCCCCCCCCACTCCCTCATGATCTGGCTCGTTTCATGGCAAGTGCCACTCCTTTTCCTGGCCCTCCAAGGTCGGCTGTGCTGCACAGCAGGGACTCTGAGTCACTGGGTTTAAATATTGGCCCCGATGACTCCAAAAGCATAAGTGACAAAAGGAAACCGAGAAACTGGACGTCATCGACATGAAACGCTTTCGTGCGTCAGAAGACATTATCGAGAAGATGAGAAGTCAACCTCATAATGGGGTAAAAATATTTGCAAACCATATATCTGATCAGGTCCGGCACCCAAAACATACAAAGATCTTTTACAGTGTAACACATACATACACAAATAAGACAATGCAATTAAAAAACGGGCCAGGAATTTCGCAGCTGATTTTCTAAAGAAGGGAAACAAATGTGAACTAGCACAGGAAAAGAGGCTCAATGTTCGCAGGCCTTAGGGAAGTACAAGTCAAAATCACAACGACAGATATAACAATATAAAAGCGTTCAAAAAGGAAAGTAGCAGGTGCTGCTGTGGGTGCAGAAAATCTGGCCCCTCGTCCGTGGCTGGTAGGAATGCAGAATGGTGTGGCCACTGTGGGAGAGAGTTTGGGAGGGTCCCCAAAAGTTAGACGTGGAATTAGCGTATGACACAGCAATGCTACTACTCTCGGGTATATACTCAGAAGAACTGAGAAAACGAGTATTCGAACAAATTATTGTACATGGGCGTGTCCAGCAGCATTATTCACACTAACCAAAAAGGCGGAAATGGCTCAAAAGTTCGTCACTGGATGAACGGATAAAGGCGTCGTGTTGTGTCCATGCAGCGGGCAGTCATTCCTCCATCAGAAGGAATGAAGTTCTGATCTGTGCCACAACGTGGATGAGCCTTGACGATAATACCCGAGTGCAAGACAGACGCGAGAGGACAAATATCGTATGAAACGTTTAGAATATTTAGAATATCCTCAGGCACAGAACGCAGATTGGTGGTTACCAGGAACTCGGGGAGGATCAGGAAGGGAGTAACTGCCTCCTGGGGGAGAGGCTTTATTTTGAGGAAATAAATACGTTTTGGAACTAGACAGAGATGTTAGTCGTACAACATTGGGATGTACTAAATGCTGCTGAATTGCACCCTTTAATATGGTTAATTTTATATGATGTGGATTTCATCTCAATGGGGAAAAAGAGTCTCAGAAGAATGCAGGGATACCAATAAATGTTCTTTTTCATTAAAAAAAATAATAATAATACAGCCTGAGCGTGTCTAACTGTGTGGTTTGGGGTGAGTCCATCGGTCTCAGCGAGCCGTGTTTTGTACTCTGAAATGGGGAAGTTCACTCTCTGGTCCGCTTTGATAAGATGGGAATGCATCTAATAATACACAATAACCAGGTGTATTTTTAATAAGGAAGTAGAAGGGTATCAAGTGTCCATTTAAGTCCGTCTGACATCGACCCTATACATTGCTCCCCTACTCTCTTCCCAGGAATGGTGCTTGATCGATGGATCTGCCTCTCCAGGGTCGTGCCCCCAACTCTAGGCTGCTGGTAACCAATGACTGGCCTGTGGGGACACAAAGCCAGGCCCCTCACCCCACTCACTCCATCTCGCAGTACTGTCCCACCCCGAGGGGTCAATTGCAGACAACAGCCGAGGCAGCTGAGGCTCAAGGGTGTGAGGTGGCTTCCTACCTGACACTGCTCAGATGTTCCTGCCTTTTGTCTGGTAGCCTTCTGAGATGGAGTGGGCACAGCCATCTGCTCACGCTGGGGTGGGCAGGGTGGGCGAACGGGCAGAAAACGGGAAGGCGTTCAAGAGTAAATAGTTTGGGGCGTGAGGGGGTCTTCCTTGGTCTCCTGCTGCTACTGCCTGGCTGTGATGGGGCCCCCTTCCTTGGCTCATCAGAGGCTGCCCTGCTCTCTGGCTGAGGGAGTAGGACAAGGGGGCACGTGTCCCCCCTGCCCAGGTCGTGGATGTTTGGGCTGATCTGCAGCCCCTGCGGCCGGAAACGTCTGGTGACTACAGACGGCACAGCCACCTGAGCCGAAGAAAGGACGTGGCACGCGGGTGATCAGAGGACAAGGGGTGGGAGGAGAGCCAGGAGGCGGGACCCCCCGTGCTCCCCAGGCGGGGACCGTGACAGAACGTGAAGCGCGGGGAAGCCAGCCCCGTGCGTCTCCAAACCGGGATTCTGCCCGGGCTTCTCGTCGTCCAGCAACAGGGCAAAACGAAATCGTCTCTTTATCAAAGACGACAAAGAGCAGCGAGAACAAATGTGTGCCGACATGTGTAGCTGCGCACCGCGCCACAGCGACGGCTGAGCGGGCCCCGGCGACTCAGTCACGTCCAGCCTTGCCCCCGCCGCTCTGGACAGGCTCCTCCTGCACTTAGTCAGGCTCGCTAATGCGTCTGTCCCTTCAAGTCATTAGGGGAGCTTTAAAAAAATGCCCGGCCCTGGACCAACGCAGTCAAATCTCAGGCATCAGTATCTCGGGTCATCTCCACAGTGCGCCCCAACTTTAAAACTACGGGTGTCACGCGAGATGACTCATAAAAACCTTCCAAGGGAAGGTTTTTTTCTTATTTGGGGAAGAAATAAGTGCCCGGCCCAGCCACTCCTGCTTATTGCCCAGCTTGCCCCGGGGGGTGGGTTTAGGGAGTGCTGAGGACACTGGGAGACATGTGATCAAAGCAGGTGCCGCAGGAGGGGGGAGCAGCAAGCATGGGACAGGCACGGCCGGCACAAGGCAGTCCCAGAGCCCCTGCTCGGACAAGGCGGGTGCCACGCTAGCTGCAGGGGGCACGAGGGGGACGTAGGCGTGGCTTCAGCCTGAGAAGGTAGGTCATGGTTCACGGGTCCAATCCTAGCCCTCTGACTGACAGCCTTCATAGCACCGCCTGGCAATTGATTAGAAATGCACATTCTTGGGCCTCAGAACTACTGAATCAGAGGCTTTGGGTCAGGGGGTTCAGCAGCTTATGAGCTTCCATAAGCCCCCCGGGTGATGCTGACGCCTGCCACGCTTTGAGAACTACCCGGCTTGCTCTCGGACCCGGGTCGTGAGGATAAATCTTCAGAAGCCCAGTGTCCTCATTGGTAAGACAAGGTTGGTCATTCAGATTTCATAGGACGGAATGAGAACATGCACGTAAAGGACCTAAAACATCTCTCCCGGGAAGTAGCAAAGCAACAACATCTAGTATTTTCCTCTGACAGACATCTTGCTTTGGGCTTTATCTAGATAATCTCATTTAATGCTCCCACCAATCCTATAAATCACACACTGTTAACCTCATTTTTACAGATGAAGAAATGGGGGATGCAGAGATCCAGGGACACCCCCTGGTGCAGCCCAGCTCCAGAAACCCAGCTCTGACCCTGAACCTGAACCCCACCTCCCAAGGTAGCCACACAGCTGGGTGCACAGGAGGAAGTGAGACTTATCTAGAACTATGACCCAAGACTTAACTAGAACTACAATCCAAGAGTCGGGTACAAAGCTCCCGGACAACTGGCTCCCCTTTGCTGGTAAGACTGAAAAAGAGAGAACAAGACCGTCCGTTTCTACTCTTCTGGAGAAAATCCTGGGATGATTTCTACCCAAGAAGAGACATTTTCGTATGGAGGACCAAACAGAGTCTCAAAAAGATCTAATGTCAAGATAATGAGAGGAGCAGGTTGAAAGAGAAGGCTGCAGGTCGGCTCATCTCCATCGTTGGAAGAAAAACATGAAAGATTTATTAAAAAATATATGAACTCTCTTTCCCGACAGGTGTCGGGATGAGAGAGCTGAGGAAAGCGTCACCAGGCCGTGAGAGGTGGCAGAGCCGGAGGCGGGGCTGCCACTCGGTCTCCGTCTGCCGTATGACCCTGCACCGATGCTGTGGTCTCCCTGAGGGTCGTGTCCTCAGCTCTACAACAGAGGTGAGGGTGAGCTGCGGTAATACACATGACCCCCCGGCACATAGATAAGTGTGTCTAGTGTAAGTTCTAAACAGTTGCTAATTGGATGGACCCAAGAGGACAAGGAGTGACTCTGAGGGACACCACGGGCAGAGCTAAGGATTTGCCCGTGTCATGTTTCGGGGCACTTTGCTCTGTGTTTTTCAGACGTCCTGTTGTTCAATTCCCATAATTCCTTGGACGCAAAAGCTCCCTTGTTGGTGTGTGTGTGTGTGCGTGTGTGTGTGTGTGCGCGCGCGCGCACGCGTGTGCATACACATGCGCCATTGATGGAATGGGAATGAGAACTAGAGGCCATCCACTGCCACCACCCCATCGGGTAGATGGAGAAAAGAAGACATTCTTTAGTGTCCCCAAAAGCAGGACGGGAACACGGGCTCTCTGGTGCGTTGGCTCTGGTGAGGCAAACGGGGAGCCAGACAGCTGGATTCAGACCCCATCCTGCTGCATCTGCGACCTTGGCTGTGACCTCGGGTGAGTGACTGGCCTGCTCTGTGCCTCAGCGTCCTCGCTCAGCGAACAGAGAGCAGCAATGGCAGATTAACGGGGGCGTCGTAAGTGTAACCATCCCATCTACACACGTGGAAGCAGGCACTGCAAATCCGTAGGTAAGTGTAGAATGCCCCTACCCGTCCTGGCGTATCCGGACTGATATCATGATTATACACTTTTTAAAAAGAGGGTTTAGAAGCTCAACTTCCTGTGTAGGAGTGGTTGAAATGAGTCGAAATGCAAACTGCCCGTCAGGCCGCCGGACAGAGCAGTTGGACAGCAGTCGTGGGAATCGTGCGACTCCTGGCTGAGACGTTCGCTGCTTGTCCCGGTCACTCTGTGGGAGACGAGCTGCTTTCCTGCCTGCCAGGGACGACCCGGGCAGCTCTGTGATCGCAGCACCGTTCACAGCCATTCGCTGGCTTTCTGTGTTTTGCGTTTTGACTCGATGTATGTTTTAAAATCCACAGAACGTAGCCGTCGTTGCTCGCGTGGTCCACATGTATTTATGGGCGTGGTCTCCTGGGGTCCCTCACTAAAGTCCAGTACTTCTCCCCAGGTTCCTTCGTTCTTCTCGGAAGAACACGTGTTTTGTTTTGTTTTGTTTTGTTTTGTTTTGTTTTGTTTTAGGGCTTCTTTCTGGTCTGCTTTGCTTGAAAAGTGTCACGTTAATTTTTGGAAAGAGATTTTTCCCTCCCATGTAGACTCCTGGTTGGCAGTTCGTTAATTTTTCTCTGTAATCTGAGGATGCAGTTCCATCGTCCTCTGGCGCACATAGTTTCTGGTGAAAGGTAGGCTCTCTCTCTCTGTTGTTCCTTTGAAAGACATCGGGAGCGAGGAGCTGAGCCACGAAACCTCAACCCGCTCCTGTTTTGTCACAGCTGCGCCCGTCATCCTGGGCAGCGGCTCAGTTTCCTCATCTGTAAAATGGGAACATGTTGAGAGGGCTCAGGGAGACTACAGGTCAAGCGCAGACCCTATGGTAGCACACAGTGGGTCTTTCATAAGATACGTCATTGATAATAAAAGCTTGTTTCCTTCCTTCTCCTTGCACCAAACGTTTTATTATTAGAGGTATTTTCCAAATGACCTTGCAGGTTCAGACTTGACAGATAATAATTCCTCACAGGCGTACCCAGAGCCACAGTGCAACGTCCTCCTTTCTCGAATCATCGACTCTTTAAAAAGGGGGTCCCTCTTTTCAATAGACCCAAAGGACTCTGTGGCTCTCGTCATTCCATCCGGCCTGTTGATTTTATAAGAGGAGCGTCTGGGCACTCGGAATAATCTGGAACCACAAGAATGACAAGAAGGATCAGGAGCAGGCGACAGAAAGTCACACAGTAAACACCACTTCTGGCTGGGACTGGTTCCTGGAAACGAATCGTGGCCTGGAGGACTACACACGGATTTACCGATGGCAACGAACTGAGACCAGCAAGAGGGCAAAGTTGCAGGGACTGGAAAAGCATGCTGATTTAACAGCTTGTATTGTATTCACGATCCGTCCCCGAGAACCTACTGGGAAGCAATCCCTGGTTTGGGGAATCCACGCTAGATTCAAACAATGCTTTCTGAAGAAAACTGGCATCGCCTGCTAAAAATGCAGATTCTGAAGCTTCCTCTCAGAGGGCTTCGTCGCAAGGTCTGAGGACATTTAGAAAAGCAGCGTGGAATTCAAAGTCGCCATGGGTGGGTGAGGCAGGCAAGTACAGAGGTGTCACCGTGGGTAGGGGCCTTACCTGCAGTCATCGAGGGTCCTTGCTAGTCTAGAAAGGTGGCGCCTCCCCCAAACCCCGACCCAGGGCTCAGGGAAGCCCCCTGTGGGGTGGTGTCAAGCTGAGTCTTGACTGTCAAGGAGGAGCTGACAGGTGACCAAGTGTGGGCATGAGGGAGGAGGCAGGAGGCCCTGAGCCCGGTGGAGGCGAGTGTGGGGGCGTGTGGTGACAGGGCTGCAGAAGGAGGGGACGGCCAGATCGTGGCGGGGGTTGGAAGCTCTGTTGGGAGCTGGCCCTTGCCTCTGCAGCTTCTGGGAGCCGCTGGAGGGCTTCATCGGGGCTGTGATAATATCCAACATATGCTTTGGAATGAATGTCACAGCGTTAGTTAGACAGGGGCAAAGCGGGAGCGGGGCGGTGGCTGGAGCAGAGCCCAGGACCGTGGAGAGGGGGCGGGCACTGGTCCTCTCAAGGGTGGCGGGAACGGAGCCACGGGCCGGGCGACAGCGGGGACCCAGCGGGTCTGGGGAGGATGATGGAGGAACGGGACGGACCCTCAGGTCTCCAACTGGGGGCTGGGGAGAACGTGAGCTGTTCTCTAAGAGAGATACGGCGGGACAGGCACTCGGCGGGCCCCCTGAACCCCCCGACTTGGATGCAAACAGAGAAATAACTTCCCGGATGCTGTCTTGACAACTTGCTGTCTTCGGAAGGCAGAATGAACTGCATTTAAAGTTTCAGGGTTAACGACTCAAGCTTTGCCTAGAAATGCCAGCTCCTAATATGTCAGAGGTGACTTTCACAACCAATCCGATGAAAGAACCACGAAGAGTGTGTTCAGGTGGTAAGACCTTGGACCCTGGCGGCCTGGCCCGCAGAGTCACCTGTGCCACCGCCGTCCCTGAGACGGCGGGCTTGCTCATTACTCTCCCTCCAGCCTCGCCGCCTGTGGGACGGAGAGGGCCCCCCCATCGGCCCTCAGCCAGACTCATTAGATGAGACGGTGAATGCAGCGTGTTTTAAGACTGTGATGGGCTCCTCTGAGCTCAAGACATTTCTTCTAAGTAATGACCGTCGTGGGTGTTAGATTTCTAACCAGCGCATCCCTCCTCCCCTCTGCAGAAACTTAGAGAGAAAAACCGTGGCTTTTCGGACCAACGCAAGAGCGGGGTTTCGGTCCCAGGTCGCCCCGCTGCCAGGCTGGACGCCCACCGCTCGGCTCAGGGCCCCTCGTCAGCAGCGGTTCACCCCTCTTGGATCCCGAGGATCTGGAGGGCCCCAGAGCTTTGCATCAAGAAGTGGGAAACCCATGTGCCGTCTCCAGGATTTCGGCAGCTGCATTTCTTAGTGGGATTTCGGAGCAGCTGGCACATACCCACCTGGCCCGACCCCAGCGGCTGATGGGGCCAGTGCAAAGTCTGGTTTTATGAGGTCCTTCTACAAACAGGACCAGAAAATAAAAGCAGTTACGTTTCATCACGCATCTTACCTACAGAATGATAATAGTGACTTTAGCAAATGTTTCCTCATTACTTAATGAATGCCAGTGGTTACGTTTGGATCCGGCCGGGGCATTTACTCAGGGTTTCTTGAGCACCCGCTCCGAGCAGATGCAAAGCGAGGCCCTTGTCCACGCCTGTCCCCATTGAGGTCGCCCCACCTCTGTGCGGGTGGGGCGCGGGCCGTTTGAGAGTTGAGGAAGCAGAGTTTTGGCTCTGAGCAAGCAAATAGCTGGCACGGCTGGCACGGCCAGGGAGGGAAGCCAGGCGCCGTGTGCCCTGTACCCTTCCCACCACGGTGAACTCCCTGGTCACCACAGGATCGACTGGTCGTTCAAGCCTCGTTCATTTGACTCCAACTGGGCCGTCCTTGAAATCTTTTCCTGATTGATGCTGTACCCGTTTCGCTGAATCGTGGTGCGACTGGTTGTGGCTTTGCAGACATAAAAATACTCGTGACCTCCTTTCTTCCAACGTCCTTCAGGTTCTAGAGTGGTGATGCAAATTGGGGTTCAAAATCCCCCCCCCGCCAAGCCCCATCTGAACCTCAGAGATGCACCGACTGGGTTCTCTCAGAGGGGAGAGAAGCCAAGATAAATCGGGACACACTGGTTTAGCCGCTCGAGTGGGGCCAAGCCGGGTTAGGACCTGCTTCAGGCACCTGCCGCGTGAGCGAGCTCTGACATTCACGCTGGCCTAGGGCCTCTGAGACTCCGTGCCACAGCTGCGAACGGGGCTGCTGGCGAAAGCTTTCAGGGACTAGAGTGAGGATTCAAAACAATGCCTCGTCTACGGCCGTGTTACCCTCAGCCAGCCCGATCCCAGCTGATCTCGGAAGCTAAGCAGGGTCGGGCCTGGTGAGTACTTGGATGGGAGACCACCTAGGAAGACCAGGTGCTGTAGGTGTAAAAAATAAAATAAAAAAAAATAAGGGATTGTAAGCTAACAAGGTCCTTGCAATCCGTGAGGTCAACCACAGGTTGCCTCGCCAATAAAATAAACAAACAAACAAATAAAGCAAGCAAGCCTCTACTGAAAGTTAAAAATAAATAAATATTAAGTTAAAAAATAAAAATAATGCCTCTATGCTATATTCACACCCTACTCCCTACTTCAGCAGCCAGGCACAGAGGTGTGTGGTTAAAAGCGTGGTCCCCTGAGGCAGTTGACCATGAATTAGTTCAATTAATCCATTCCAATGTCCCAGTCTGAAGGAAGAGCACCTACTTCCCGGGTTATTCTGAGAATTCAGTCTATGCGACACTCGGCTTTTAGCCCAAGAGTGGAAGCCAAGAAAGAGATCCAGCATCTTGGAGCCAGGTCCTCGCCATCGCAACGCCGACGTCACCCGGATCTGGCTTGGCTTCTGTGCAAAGGGCCGCGGCGAGGGCGGGAAGGCTCAGCTCGTGGCGACACGGTCCCCCAGTCCCCTGTTCCCCCGTCCACCGCAGACAGCTCTGCAAATGAGGACCTGAGGTCATGTTTGCGGTCACTGCCACGGCTGCTTCATCCCGGAGGCCTGGGCCCGTGTCTGCCGGTTTCTAAGATGGCCCTGGCGCATGAGAGAAGCCAGGTCACCGCCAGAGCGTGGCTCAGCATGTGGCACACCGATGTCCCCCTCACACGCTCGATGTGAAGGAAAACTCGCCTGCCCGTGGGCGGCGGCTGCTCGTGCTAATGATCCCCACGTGCGGACAGCACTTTGCCAGCTTCAGTCCTTCCCTCGTGTTCGCTGATCCCGTCCTCTGTCACGGCAACCCCAAATGTCACCCACCCCTTCCTGGAAAAGGAAGGAAGCGGCTATTTGCAGTATTCCTCATCCAGCATGTTTAATAAGCGGCTTGCCATGTTTTTAAAAAGAAATGGAAATTCAATCATCTCCAGAACATTCCACCCCCGCCCCTCTGTCCCTCAAATTCCGCATTTGCACGCCGTCCTTCGATCAAACCCGAAATCAAATCACGCTCCCGTTGAGCGGCCATTTTTTTAATATTGGCAGGTTTCTCAGGAAAGAGGATTAGAAGAGGGGTCGCTTCTGCGAGCCTTCTCCTGCGATACCCTGGCATGTCAAGGGTGTCCGGTTACAGCCGGGAGCCCAGTGTGGGCCACACTGGGTGGCTCTGCCCCAGACATGCTGTGCCTGATACTGATTTTTGTCCTGTGTCGTCCCCTCTTCAGGGACAGTCTCTCCCACGTGTCCGTTTACGCTTCGGCCTGGACTCTGAGCAGGGCATCTGTTGTCTCCTCTGCATCCTCTGTTCTCTCTGATCAGGGAGCCTCGATTCTCCTCCGGGCACCACCTCGCCCCAGCGCTCCGTCCCTGCAGCTCCTGCCGCCCTCCGTAAAAGCCCGGGTCCTCGCTGCGGTTTCTCAGCGGTGGCATGCTCTCCACGCCCCCACCCCCCTTTCCTAACGTGCCCTTCTCCCCATCACTCACGAGGGTCAAGCTAGAGACGTCGGTCGCCCCGAAGCTCAGAGACGGACCTGGTTCCGTCCTCAGCATCTTCAGCTATCACACGATGTCACCGTTTGTGGGCGAGCTTTCTCAACCGCACTGACTAACGTAGTGACCCCTTCCTCGTCCATTCGCTGGTGCATTGGGCTCCCTAGAGCCTCTGCACTCACTGCGTGTGCCCCCTCCGTGGCTTCCTCATTTGCAAGCTCCCCAGAGCAGGGGGTTCTGTTTTTTCTCTGTCCTGACGCTGCCTCATCTCTCAGAGCAGTGCTGGCCTCCAAATGTTCCTTCATGAATGTTCCAGAGTGAATGTAGTTTGGGCAGGGCTGATGCAGCCCCCTTCCCCCTTCCTCTGAGTCCAGGAATGAGCTCGTGTCCTGAGCTTACGTAGGCAGCATCTTCTACCCCCCAGGGACTGGTCCAAAGAGGCACAAGACCCAGGCCATACCGGGGACAGTCTGACTGAGAACGGAGCTGTCTTCTTCTCAGGAATTGCTGAGTGGGTAAGATGTGGGCTCCCAGCTGCAGGAGGCCATTTACCATTATTTAGAAAAGCCAAGAGGTGGAGAGAAACCTGCCCCAGGACCTTTGAACTGGAGTGTACGTCTAATTACCCTCCCGGCTCCCTGAGTCCCTGAATCTCTACCGCTGACATATGTTTACGTGGGCAGATGTAAATCCCTCTTTTGCTGAAACCCAGATACGCTGGGATTAAACCCCTTGCGACAGAAAGGGTCAGGACTAGATTCGTTTCAGTTAAAATGCTGTCCCCCCAGGGAAGCTGTCCTGTTCTTTCGGGAAGACAGGTGTGTGTCCTTCCTCTGCTCTGGACCTGCTCGCTGTGTCTCTCCCTGATGGCCCTCGGCACTGTTGCAGTGTCACTATCGTGTCCTATGTATGACTGGCCTGTCTGATCTCCTACCAGGCCAGGCATCTCTTGGGGGCAGGATCATGCACGAGTCATTTTCAAACATTCCGTCCTAAAATAAAGTCGGGTACCAAATGAATATTTGTTGCGGAAACAGCGGAATGAATAAAATCAGCTCATTTCACCTTCTGGGTAAGTTTCAGATAGCTGTTCATCGATTTTCAAATGTATCTGCCCCGAGCACTTTCTTGGCTGATGGATTTTGGCTCTCAGCAGACAGTTCTCCGATCCTGGAATCTTTCCGACCGTTTCTGGAAGACCAGACCTAGAACAAGCTGAAATAGCTGCTTTATGCTCCTCGACCAGACGCCAAGCCGTGTCATTTAGGGAGGTGGCATTTCAAACAGATTAAGTTCAGCAAACTGAACCCTGCCGTGAATTAGAAATTCCTTTTGATTACAAAAAAGAAAAAAAAAATCACTTTTGGCAGAGGGCTGGAACGAGCTGGTGATGGTGAGGCAAATTCCTTGGGTTTCCCAGCAAATATTAGACAGCAGGCACTGAAGGCGAAAGTCGGGGGACGATAGAGGTACGGTGGGGTGCGGTGGGGGCATCGAGCTGGTTTTCACCTCTCTTAAGGAGACAGAAAGCACACACGCACACAACTTAGAAGCAAATCATTTGTACCCACATACTCTAAATGTACACATAGAAATAACGTAGATATGCATGTTTCTGTAATTTATGTATAAGGACTAAACACAGAGAGTATTTTGACCTACTGAAAATATATAAATTATTCGTGTCCTTAAATTATAGACGGTGTATTTATAACAAGCACGTGTACATTGTGAGTGCATGTCAGAAGTATCTAATCCTGTCGGCTAACACTTTTATCAGCTGTACTCCCTGGGCCAAGTTCTGTGCAAAGCTCGGTACGTTCATCATTTGCTTGACTTTTCAGAGCTCTGCCACGGAGCAGATACAATGCAGTGGTCTTCAACCTGCTCTTTTTAAAAAGTATAATAATAAAATATTCTATGGAAATTCCGATATATGGAACAGATGACATTCTGGTTATGTGGCAGCAGGCTTGATAACTCTTTCAGCCTCTCTACCCCTCACCCCCATAGGATCCCCCCCGCCCCATGAGGAAGAGGCACATACGGGGCCCTGGACGCCAAGGCTGAGAAGCACATCACTCGCCAGCCGTGTGATTGGGGGTGAGGGGCTTAAATCTCTGAGCCCCAATTTCCTTACCTCTACCCCCACCAAAAAGTTAATTGTGTGAATTAAATGACGTAATGTATTTTAGGAAGAAGAAAAATTTAAAAACCCTTCGAACTCAGCGCCTGGGACGCAGCAGGCGCTGAAGACTTAACAATCTGCATTTGACTGTATCGTAGGCTGGGGGTCCCCAGGAGCAGACCCTGGATTAATTCACGTGAACGTGTTGGAACAAACTCACTGGTGTGGTGTTTGGGGCGGGGGGTGGGGTGGGCCTGGGGACAGGAGGAGGCCAGGCAGGGCCGTGATGTCAAACACAGTCTCAACAGAAGGTGACTTCGGCTCAACCCCGCAGGAGAGTTTTGGGGGCCAAGGGAGTTTGGGGGTGTTGACACTCCTGCGTCCATCAGCTCAAGGCCGTTCCCAGGCACTGTGCTCTCTGCACAGGCCAGTCTCGTGGGCTCCTCAGGGAGGTGCCGGCTTTACTCAGCATCTGTGCCTTTGCCGGGTTATATTAAAGGCCAAGGTACAGCCAACCCCTAGATCCCGCTGGCTGTCCGCTTGGCACTACTTTCCTGGAGAGGCTCCGGGCAATGGGATGGAAGGCCTCGTTTCCCGGGCAGCACAGAGCTCCAGCCGCAGGAAATCGGGCATGCACCTGCGCCTTCCGCTGTGCGTTAGAACCAGGAGCGAGCACGCTTCCAAAGCGGGGGTGCTCAGGGGACAGCGACAGAGCCACGCTGGAGACGAGACGCACACCGAGCCGAGACCTGCCCGAGGGCGCCCTCCGGGCAAGGTCCTCAGCCGACGAGCGCTCAGCCCATGGATCCTCCCACCCACCCACCCGGGGAGGCATCTCTGTCCTCTCGTTCCCATCGCCACGGGGACCCCGGATGCTCAGAGAGGCTGGACAACTGCCCCGAGGTCTCGGAGCAGGCCAAGGCCAGAACGGAAATTCTAGAACTGAATTTCCAGACGTCCCTTCCCCTCCCTGCCCGTCAATTAACCTCCTAGATCTGAAAGCTGAAAGGGACAGCCTGGCACTGCTGATTGGAAAGACACTGCGGGAACATTCCCCCACCCGGAGAAGGGACCCTGAGAGAGCTCCAGGTGGTGCCCCGGACCTCGTCCAGCTGCCCGAACCTGGAAGCAAATGAGACGTCAAGGACAGACTGTCCCTTCTGTCCACCGAATTAACCTATGGCCACCCATCTCCAGCTCAGCGCCAAGCTGCCGTAGGGAAGCTCTAATGAACACTCGTGAGCAGGGCTGTGTCCAGTGAGATCGTTCCAAGGAAACGTGCACAGAAGCTTGTCCTCCAAAGCCACCCCCAGGCTAATCAGCCCCTCCGGCTCTCCAAGCAGCTTGCGTGCCGGCTCAGAACCCGGTGACGCGCTCGCTCTAGCCAGCCTTGGAGGGCAAGGACACGCATCCCGTCATCTCCGGTAGTGTCACGCCCACGGACAAGTTTGCGTCCCCTTATTCCACTCTGACGTGACAGGGTCAGTTCTGGGGTCACCGAGACACCACGTGTGGACAAAACTGCCACAGCCAAGAAAATGCCTTTGACCTTCAACTAAACGGACCTCAGAAGGACATTCTGAAGGCTTATGTGCACGGAGATGGGGGACTTCACACGGCTGTGGGTTTGGCAGTGGGGGAACTGAAAGTCTCCTCCACCCAGTGGCACCCCAGTTTTCCCCTGTGGAGTCTGTCGTCACTTCCCTGTGCTTCAGTTCCCTAGCTGCCACCTGGGAGCTTGCTTGTTACTGCATCCTCACCTCAGGGATGGTCCAGAGACTAAATGAGTTATGAATTAAAACCCATAAAACACTTAGAGGTGTGTCTGGCACTTAGTAAGCATGAAAAAAAAAAAAAGAATGTTAAGATTTCTCCACTTCTGCCTCCCTGCTGGGTCCCCGCGCCCTCATACACACACACAGGGCCAAGTCCCCAGACCACCGTGTGGCCACCTTGTCTGTAATCTCCCGAGTCCTCGCTCACCTCTTCCGGAAACCATTCTCACCCTGTAGCCATGGGCGGCCATGGCGTTAAAAGCCAAAGCGAATTGATCGCCATTTCTGTTACCTGGAATTTGATCTCACCTACTGATAAGAGCCACACCGATAAATCTCTGAGTGCCTCGCCCAGCTCTGAGAGTGCCTCTGCCACCTCTGAGTGCCTGGCCCACCTCGTTGCTAGCCTGGTTCACGTGGGTGCCACTGTGGCCTGGGATCCTAGCTGACACCCGAACACAGGAGCCTGCCGCCACCTCGGGGCCTGAGCCCCTACCTCCCCTTCTCCTGGAACCTTCTTCTCTCGGCTCTGCCAGCTCTCCGTTGAAAGCTTCCTTCATCAGAGAGGCCAACTGAAGTGTTCCCAAGAGGGGACAGGGTGACAAGGAGATTCGAAACCGTGCTTTAAAACAACAATAGAAGAGCAGGGCCAGTTTCAGGGTGGAGAGGTGGGTGGAGGTGGGGGGTTGACTTTGGAAGCCTCAGCTTCTTAGGGGCTGTCACGTGGGAAGGGAGCAGGTCTGCTTTCTGAGGCCCCCAGAATCCCACGTGCCAGCTCTGCCTCGGGAAGAGCGTTCCTGATATTGGTTCGTGAACTGGCCCCCGTCGGCCGAGGACAGGAAGAGACGAGGAGAGAGAGGCAGGCCACGCCAGGCTGGCAGGTGGCAGTTTTAACAAGCCAGGGAACTTACTTAGGAGGCTTGTCTTGGGCGACTGCAAGATGAGGTGATTTGGACCACCTGCCAGAACCTCAAAAGTTTAGATAGAGGCCTTAACTGGGTTCAGTCACGTGGCCTCAGCAACACCTCACTCCCTCAAGACTGTGTCCTTGGAACCGGGAGGAAGGGGCAGGGGGCAGAGAGGACATTCCAAGGACAGCGGGAGGGGAGCCTTCCGTTGTGTGGGTCCAGCAGTCACATCCCCTGAGGGCCCCCCTCCGGCACCCCTCGAACTGCCCAGAGCTGGAGGCGCAGCCCCAGGAGTTTAGCTGAAGCACCGCTGGACAAGAGCGTTCAGCCATTTCGGCTGGGGGTTGAGGTGATACTGGCTTCGGCCACGTTCCCAACTGAATTGTCTGCGGTTCCTGTGTCGTTCCTGGGTGTCGTGTCTGCAGAAGCCCCTGGTGGGACACACGAAGGGACCCTGGCAGGAGCCAGCTCGTTAGCCCACGCTCAGACACGCTGTCCCCGTACGTGACCAAGGCTGGAGAAGTGGGTGCACGCGGGCCCCTTTGTTGGCTGAGACGGTTTTCTGCCGACTCATTACACTGACATAGAAATCTCTGGCTTCAGAGTGTTTCAGAACGTCTCACGAGACAGACACTCTCTGATGGAGGGCTCCCTGTGGACCCCCGGCCCCGCCGGCCACCGGCACGTCCGTCGCCCATGGGACGATCCCGGCCATTGGCACCATGTACTGTAACGATGGGCTCGACTCGGGCAAAGAGTGCACTGCTTCTGTATAGAGTT
>PVKZ01004674.1:0-74107 GCA_004027375.1 Macroglossus sobrinus | reverse complement strand
CATCTGAGTCCAGGCCTCTTGTCTCACACTCCTCCCTAAGACAACATGAACCAGTAGGAAACTCAGTAAATGAGCATTGTCTAGACAAATGGATTTACAAACTAAAATATGCACCATACAATATTGCCCAATGAAATTTTCCTATGATTTGTCTTTTAAGCTGATATATAATACCTTTTGTCCCATAAAACTTTTAATTTGTGTCATATACCTATTAATCTTCTTCATGGTTTCCAGGTTTGGGGGTTGCTTGGGAGAGGCTAGAGTCATAAAAAATATACTCTCTCAGGTTTTTCTTTTTGTAATATTTTATAATTATCTCATTAAACACTGTGGAATTTATTTTTGGATACAATGTGAAGGGATTGTGACTTTATTTGATGGCCAGCTATCACACACCATCCTTTCCTCCCAGACTTAAAAAGCCACCTTTATTCACAAACCAAATTCAAATTTTGTTTATGAATATAGACATATGCACATGACTTTGCATGCTGTGCCACTATGTCTATCTTGCCTGTACCAATACCACACTGTTCTAACTGCTACAGCAATGTTTTATATTTGATAGAGAAGATATCCATTATTTTACTTTTTTAAAATGTTAATGATTATATTTGCCCATTTTTCTCTTCTAGATGAAGGAGAATCAGCTTGCCAGGTTCTTTAAAATTCTCGTTTGGATACTGATTGGGGTTGCCTTGGATTTATGGATTAATTTGAAGAGAACTGACATCCTCCCAGTACTGAGTCTTCCTATCTAGAAATATCTCGTAGCTCAGGTTTTCTTTGATTTCTCTTGCTAAAGTGTTGTTTTTCTTCATAATGGTCTAGCTGGTAACTAGTTAGCAAGCTCTGGTTTAGAGCAAGACATTAGAAAACACTGATTTTAAAGTAATTATTCTGAAATGTTTTGGCAATTTAATAATCAAATAATTTAAAAATAGAAAGTTGTTAAAAAAATTTAGTGAGACCTACAGTGCATGGAAAGTATGCTTAGAGGATAAGTCATCTTAAATAGCATGCCTTATTACCTTTTTCCTGCTAAATTTAAAGATCAGAGCTATGATTTAATAGATATCCATGACTGAGTGAGGTTCAGTGAAGTCTTGTACTCAGAGTAAATGCATATAATTTTCTAAATTTTCATGTCTTACTATGCTTTTTCTCTTGTACAGCTTTCTTGCATCTTTTGTTTTTTCTTCAACTTTCTATGAGAAGCATTCAGAGCAAGAGGCTGTAAATCTGTTTACACTACTTACAGGACTCACTGGTTGCAAATAAAAACTCTACCTCCATCTTTTCAATTGGTGTCTATTTTTGAGTCATCTGATGCAGTTTCCAAAAAGTACATATCCTCCCTTCATTCAAGTTATTTGAGCTGCAGTACATTTTGCATTTGTGTATAAGGCTGTCACAGGAATTTGTATTCTAAGTCACCAGTGCTCTTATATATGACATTGGGCCAGCTGAGGTTTTCATCAGCCCTGCAAGAATATAGTTGTGACCCTCACGCCTACCAACTACTCTGTTGTTTTTAAAAATGGTTATAAAAATTTTTAAACATGCAAAAGTATACAGTATAATGAACCCCCATAACTATCATTCAGCATCTCATAGCAGTTGTTGAGATTTTAGTGTGCTGATTTTATCCTTTCCCCTACTTTTCTTCCATGTTTAAAAGCATTTTAAAAGTAAATCTCGAATTGCATGTCATTTTACCCTTACTACTTACTTCCGTTTGCATTTCTAAAAATTATGGACATTTTCCTTACATTTTCCTTCCATTGCCACTTCCCAACACACCCCTGGAAATAATAGTAACTTCTGAAGATCTAATACCCAGTTCCTGTTCTCTTATTTTATAAGAGAACCCACAGCTGGTGGGTTTGAATCAGGATCTGATCAAGATCACATAGTCATCAGATTGCTACATCCTTAAATCTACTTTAATCTAGAGCCCTCACCACTATCAGCTTTTTATCTTCAGACCAGCAATTAACTGAGGAAACCAAGACAGCAGTCCCAAAGGATGTCTCCCATTCCAGATTTATTTGCTTCCTTGTTTGTTCTTCTATCTCCATATTTCCTGTGAACTGAAAGTGACCTCTAAAGACTTGATTCCTTTTTGGGCCAGAAACACTAGATGGTCTTGGTACTCTACAATGCCTCACCTAAGGAGGCACATAGTTATTTCTTCCTAGTGATGTGAAAATTACTTAGAAAATTCAATTGGACATAGGCTGATCTCTCCTTTTAAAATTCCCCATAAACAAGTCATTTAGTGGTTTCACACATTGATGATCTTTGCCTAAACCAACTGAGTTGCAAAATGACTTATTCAATTCCATCATTCCTCCCACATTCATTTGCTGTCCTCTATAAAGAATTATCTCCCATCAATTAGGCCTTTTTGGTTACTCTAAAATGTAGTTATTACACGAAAGGCAAGAAAAATGCTTAATTCTTTACCTTTTTGATTGCCTCTATTCAGAGACAGAGCTGGTATGGTGATCAATAAGGAGTTTCGTTTTCCTCTGTTTGTCTGGGATTCTCTTTTATGGATAGCATGGGTATATTAGTTTCCTATTGCTCCTGTAACATTTTACTGCAAACGTGGTGGCTTGAAACAGAAATGTATTATCTTACAGATGTGTATGCCAGAAGCCTGGACTAAGATCAAAGTGCCAGCAGGGCTGTGTTCCTAGCGGAGGCTCTGGGTAGACTCCATCTCCTTACCCTTGCTAGCTTCTAGAAGCTGCCTGCATTCCTTGGCCCATGGACCCCGTTCTATCCTCAAAGACAGTGCTGGCAGGTCAACTCCTTATACTGTGTCACTTTGACACTGGCTCTCCTGCCTTCTTTGCAATATACTGAGCCCATCCAGATAACCCAGGATCATCTCTTAAAGTCATCATGTCAGCTGCCTTAATTCCATCTGCAACCTTAATACCCTCTTGCCATATAACACATATTCACAGGTTCTAGAGATTAGGATGAGGACATTTTAGGGATCCATTACTCTACCTACCACAAGAGTTTGAACAGATTCAGAGTACTTTAATCAATTGTACCATATTCTTTTGATGCTCAAATTGTCCTGCCTATAGCCAGGAGAACTTCTTCCATCCTCTGTATTTGTAAGTATGGTGCCCACCCCAGCTCTTGGATGGCTCCTTTGCTTTCCGACACAGCAGAGAACAAAGGTTCTAGGCTTATCTCACCCAGCACCTGCTCACACCTACAGTCAGATGTGGTTGCTGCAATGGAGCGACAGTTATTTATCAGGCTTTTCCATGATTGGAACTAATAAATACATATATTTGAAAAGTTTTTAACTTAGCTTTTGTTTTATACTTATGTATCTCTCCATTTTTGTCAAAATATTAATTCTTATTACCCAGTTGTATCTATACAATCTATATGAAATAATTTAAAACTAACAAGAACATTAGGACTTCTGAATGCAGCTCTATTTATCCTTCAAAATATAGAGGACAATTTGGCATCATCCAGCAAAATTGAAAATGTCCTTATTTTACTTACCTCTAAGATCTATCCCATAGATACACACAGACACAGATACACAGGCAGGTATGTTCACTACAATAGCACTTGTGATTATATACACAGGGTTAGGTATATAATGGTTTTATGGCATATCATGCAGCAATTCAAATAACTGAGATTAATCTACACATCACTAGCAAGGCAAAGCTGAACACATACCACGAGGTGAAGTAGGAGAGTGGTAAATAAGCTCATTCATATGTTCCTGTCAAACTGAACTCCACCCCAATGATCTCAATCACCTTTCCGTGTAAAGGTTAAATATGTAACTCGTTTCATTAATTTTCTATCACAACTTAGAATTTACCACTAACAACATTATCAAGTTCAACATAAAAAATTTTTTTTGTATGTAGAGTCACTGACAAGTATGTTCAAGCCAAGGAGATCCATTGACCTTGACAGGGAGAGAGAAGAATATTAATTGTGTTTTTTAAGATGAGGGTGCATGTGAAATTACAAAAAGATGTTTAGGGTAAGAAAATATTAAGAACCTTTGACATGTAGCTTTTCTCAATATATAGCTTTGCCATCATTATTGATAACTATTCTATTATTGAACATGAAATTTATGACATCTGATCTTTTAAGAAATTATCCATATATTTATCAGTGTCTCCTGTGAAATTATACATAAGTTACTGAATACCTCATCAGATCCCTGCAGTGGATAACTTTCACTGAATAAAGACAATGCATTTTCAAACTGTGTTTGAATTTGAAAATGTCTGAAATATACAATGTTCCTCTACCCAAATCTAAGAATCTTCTTCTCTAAGATGATTTACATGGCAAAGACAGTCTGTAGGTGTCTATTAAAATGCTCAGAATGTGGACTGAGGCTCATCTGTGCCCTTTGATATCAATATGACCTTGAGCAATGAGCTTCTCTCTGAACCTGAACTTCCTCTTTCTAAAATGGAGAGATAGGTATTGTAGAGCTGTTTACAAGAATCTGAAAATAAGAAAAAAAGTTCGCCCTTAGAAAAGATATTTTAAATCAATACATAACACAAAGGCCAGAAAAATGTCAAAGGCTCTAGGGCAGGCTAGCCTTGGCTGTGGCTTCAGTTTCATCAAATCCAGGGAAGGCCTGCCACAGCCACCAGTGAGAGCAGGAACCATGAAATATGGAAAGACAAATCAGCCCAGGAGTCATTCACTGTCAAGAAATTCAAGTATCCCACATGCAGCATAAAGCCACCCCATGGAGCAAGGACTTGATCCCAGATACTGAAGCAGACCAGCCAGAGGCCAGACCCTTCTGACCCACCCAGTTATGGGCCTATGCCAGTTGTGTCACCTTCTGAGGGCTACTCTACTTCCAGGGGACAACCTGCAGTATAGAATGCTCTGGTTACCTGGGCTTTGGGCAGCTAGATGCTGAAAGAGTTAGTGTTGAGTGTAAAGTAGCAAATTTGACATTCTAGTTACAGCTTGGCTTTCCAGATAATCTATGTGAGTTGGTGAGGTTTAGGGAGTGGGAGCTTCTAGCTTCATGGATTCTCAAAGGGTCTTTAACTTTAAAATAAGAAGTATCTAAGAAGACTAACATGAATCTAAGCATCTAAGAAGACTGACATCGATTTCACAATAAGAGACAGAGATGCTAGGAACAGTGAGAAAATCTAGTTTCTGAGGCTGAAGGGTGGAGGGCCACCCCAGGAGCACAGAAGAGACACTAATGTCTAAGGAGAAAGCCTGTTTCCCCCTAAATAGGCAAAAGACACCTCTCAGCATCTCCACATGGACATGTCTGCAGTAACATTTTTTCCTTTTTAAATGTCTACCTACTACAGAGGACAACTGTAAAAACTAAAAATTGTTAATACATATAAATCTATAAAGCATTATATAAAAGTACTGGTGGGGGATTTTTTGCTCTAAATTCAAATCTATAGCAGAAATACGAAATAGGTATATCCAGATGTCCAACACATTGATCTCCCATCATGGTCATTTCAATACTGATCCAAGTTATACCCCAGTTCTGGAGAGTTTCCTAAGGGTGAAAGAAAAAAGCGTTTTAACAGAGTAGAACCACTGAGACACTTCAAAAGTGTCTTGCTTTTTCTGTCTGTGCTGCCATCAGATATTCTACCCCACGAAGTCATAAGATAACTATAAGCCATAATTCTTAACCTGAAACTCTAATTTCATATGAAGAAACTGCCATATCTACCTCATAAACCTGCCCAGAATGAGATAGCCAAAGAAAAATAAGCTTTTCTTATAGAGTAACATGAATTTTTTCAAAAAATAATTTGAAACACCAACCCCACCCCCCCATAAAGCAGGTCACTTTATTTAAAGTACAGAAAAACAGAGATACTAGCTGTTTTCCACATAGAATAAAATAAAATAAATAAAATAAACAAACAATGAGCCAAATGATTAAACTCTAAGAAATCCCTAACCATAAAACTCTCAGTTCTTTTATTTTGTTTTGTTTTGAAGGGGTCACTGACATAAGTATACTCTCATTCATTACGTAGAAACTGCTCTTTTAAGCTGCTCTTATGTAGAAAACACCTTTCCCTTCTAGACCAATTCTAGATGGAAATATTTTGCATAAATAATAAGCTTTCCTCCACTGCTGCTAATAACAAAAAAGAAAGAAGCAAGTCCTAAACTGAAAAAGAGCCCAAAAACTTGACTCTCTACTTACTGCTGTCATGACAAGAGTCACCGCATAATTCCATTCCCAGTTAGGGCATCATTGTAATATAAAAAATAGCAAATGTAGTTGAAAAAAAGAAGGATCCATTAAAGATGTGTATTAAAGTTCCATGACCTTATCCTTTGGGATTAGTTCCATTTCTAACTGGAGGATGGCCCTACATCCCCCACAACCAAAAAGCAAAAGCCTCATATTTTTAAAAGAAGATAACGCTTAAAATGTCATCACAGCCTTAGGCATTCACAATGCAAAATGAAATCTGCAGTATTTAACTGCTGTGTAAATGCCTTCCCATATAACTGATAGTTCAGTTTTAACTTAAACCCTTACAGCAATACAGATACAGAAAATTTAGAAGAAATAACTTCAAAATATAACCAAACTTATCTTTCTAGATAAGATAATAAAGAGCAATGGACTGACTTAATTACACAAAGCACAAATATGGAGAGCATGTTATTCAGGAAAACTGTGTTGCTTAAAATAAATTTGTTGCCTTCCCTAGTTAACGAAGCTGTAAATTTTTTAATATATAGAACATAAACTCTAAAATTCTCTCAAGAAACTTTTCCAGCACAATTGAAGTTCACGTTCTTCCTAAAATATTTAGCCCATAATTATCTAAAAATGATACAGTGCCTAGCACTAACTTAGCGCTCAGCAAATGGCAGTCACTGACATCATCTATACATGCCTAGACTTTGGATTCTCACTATTGGAAGCACTACTGCTCTAATCAAACTTCTGTAAATGAATTCTAAATCATTTGAGGAACCAAAAAGTTTTTCCCTATAATGGAACTTTAGAGGGACTTGACTACACACTTGAAATAGAATTTATTACTCGCTCTGCCATCACTAAATTAACTATAGTAATTTTAAAGATATCTTTTTAGTCTTCATGAATTTTAATATTCTGATGTAACAGATCACATTCAGGCTGATGAGCATAGATTCCACAGAGCAGAATGCAGGCTTCGGCAGGATGAGGAATGACTAAAGGATCTGGGGATGGCTTTCTATGAAAGCCATTATGGGCTAGGCTGGCTGCCTTCAAATATTTGAAACCTGTCGCTTTGCAGAGGGATTAAACTTGTTTTGCTTGACTACAAAACAATAGTAAGAAATCGGTGCACAAAGTGATTTACAAGAGAGCTTTCAAACACCACAGAGCTTCCAAAGATGCTCCTCAAAGAAGACTCTGGCTGGATGTTAGAAAGGAAAGTCACTCATCTAATGCATGACTAGATTGGATGCCCTCCAAGACCTTTTCAAACATGAGATACTACAATGCCATGTTAGTAATACATAATCTGTTAATGTCTAAGGAAGACAAGAATGAATCACCTTATGTATGCTCAATACACTGGAGCCAGCAGCTTTTAGATTATGATTTTTCGTTCATTTTACTGAAGCAAAGACCTCCAAAGAATGAGTCAACGTTCATAATTGCTTAGTTCTCTATATTTAAGAGGAGCATGCTTGTGAACTCTTATGTACCAAAGTCAACACAGCCTAGAGCCAGATGGATGGATGGATGGATGGATGGACAGACAGACGGACGGACAGATGGACAGACGGATAAATGGATGACGGATGGAATAAAGAAAGGCAGGCAGGTAAGATAAAAAAAATGGGGGGAGTGAAGAATAAAAGAATAAGAACCAAGTGAGGCACCATATGTAGAAGGTTCTAGACACATAGCCATGACAGAGCTAGAAGAAGAAAACAATAAATCCCCAAAATTCACCTGCTTATGGGTCTAAGAGTCAATATTTGTTCACTTCCCCATCAACAATTCAACTTTTCAGAAGTCCTGCCTCCAGAACCTGCCCCTCAGAGAACACGGCACAGGGGTCTCCATGAAATAGTGCTTTATATCTGCTACTATTTTGTACTTTCTAAAGGTGTTACATCTGGTACTGTATATAATCCCAACAACCACCACTTACGGTATAATTAAAAGAAAAATCATCTTTTAATATTTTTTCTAATCATTTTCTCTTGAGTTATCTGTATTTGAAATTAGTGTTCTCTCCTATTAAATAGTGCATGGATAGAAAATGCTCATGAGAGTCTGAAATTTTTATTGAGACATTTTAGGATCAGAAATAAACAGCTATCAGATGAGGAAATTGAATACAGAGAATTTAAGTGACTTACTGAGGATTTACAATTAGCCAGTAGTTTCAGGTCTACATATCCGCTCCCTCAACTAAAACTTTCTTTTTTATTCCAATATGGCATTGTATAGCAAGGAGGGCATAGGAAAATAAGGAGCCAGCAATGACAGCTGACCTTCAAGTTCACTAAGGATGAAGGTCTGGCCTGCCTACTTTCATATAATCACCTTTTCCTGCTCCTGAGACCCTGAAAGAAGGAAATGGTAGCAAACAAGAGTACAGACCCAAGGCTGGGGCAAGGCTAACTGTTAAAAACCACCTATCACAAAATATATGAACTGCAAAAATATTTTCACTGTATCTTCAATGGGCTTTTCCTATAATGTCCTATATAGAGAGCATTGCAATATGCTAATGCTCCACACTGACGCTGAAGCTGAAGCATAAATGACCCAAAAGAAGACTTCCCAAATTAGAATAAACATTTATAGGATATGAGGAGCCAAAATACTTCTCCTGCATTTTAGACTCGCTAGCAATCAAAAAAGGCCCAGGGGTTCTAACTTTTAATCAATGATAAAAATAGAGAAAAATAAAGAAGTGAGAAATAAGAGAAGCAGAGGCAGGTCCTGGGCATCTAGTCTCATTAGCATGCAAATTACAAATGATTCAACAATAATAAAGTAAAAGTAGCTAAGTTAATCATTTCCATTTTCCCACTGCCAATGTCCAGAGAAGGATAAGGCCAGACAAGACCATCATGCACACAGAATACATTTTCACCTAAAAGCAGCCTTCAAGTACATAGTTTTATTAACAAAGGAAGGTTATCTGAGTGAAAAGTGATTTTTATTTCAAACAAAGCCAAAAAACATTGTTTTGCCTCTGTTACCTTTTTCCCAGAAATGGAGATTTCTAGGGGGTGGGGGGGGGGGTAATCTCAGCCGCCCTTTTTCTCTAAATGGTAAAAATATTGTTTGGCGGCTAGCAGGGTGAGGCGGTCTGTTATACAATTTCTCATTAGTAGCAGCAAGGTTGTGCTTCTTGTGTTAAACAGAACAGGCATTTAACCCTCAAGCTCCTCGTGGGAAATAAGGAACAAACTGCATATCCTCTTAGTCATAATTACCGTTTTCTCAGGTCCCAGAGGAACAGCTGCTCTCTATCAGTCTCTATGGGCAGTCCTGACTTTTCATATGCTGCACTGGCAGCAGCAGATTGAGATGGCCTGAAAAATTTTTCCCCAAACAAAAAAGTATCACTACTTCTTCCATTCCTTGCAAAATAAGAAATAAGGGTGTTCATTATTCATTTTGGTGAGAGGGCACAGCAAGGTGGAAAGAAACAAGATTCAGAGAAACTTCAGCCATGTTCAGCTGTCACCTGAGCAGAGTTCCTTAACCTCACTGAGCACCTGCTCCTTCAGTTAAATGAGACTGATGCTACTTATGTGACAAGTGCACTAATTCTGCATACTGCCTGGCAGAAGGAAAGCTCTCAATGGTAGTTATCGTATTGCACTTCAGGGAAGTTAAAGGTCTCTTTCCCTTGTCAGGGCTATGGGGACCCCAGGTGTCCTGTTCTCTACAATTCTGCATTTTCAACTCTGCTGGCCATCCACTGACTGATGAAGACCTAGATTTCCCTTCTGAAAGCCTTGGCACCTGATCCAAAAGTTTCCATCCCTGTCCAAACAGATGTTTGGCAAGGCCAAATTCAGTGTGATGAGGAGGCACTTTCAAGAGGCTGTCTCTCAGAACACACTGCATATAAAAGATGGGACTGCCTGTACCCCAAAGGGATTTAATGGGCTGGCAATTCAAAGCACGGCACCATGCTTGACTCGGGCAGATTCTAGGTCCAAAACTGATTGCACTGGAACAGCTATTTCTAAGAATTGACACCTATACTCAACACTTACATCTTCAAGGCACTGGCGTAAATTACTTTAATTGAGAATGAAATAATAACTGAAAGGTCAGAACTAATTATATTTTGAATCTGTATTTTAGTGAAAAAGAAGCAAGAACACTGTCACTTTATACATAAAAATACTCTCATCAACAATAAAAAAAATACTTTTTTCCTGAAGTTTATTCTTTCTTTCAACATTTACTTTTCAGTTCAAAAAGTTAGGCTGGGGGCACAGAGACTGCAGTCACAGAATACCATACAAACAAAACAGAGAAAATATTTAAAGTTATCCACCAATCATTCACTGATGGGAGTTTGGGAAATTACTGAAGAAATTCCATTTTCATGAAAGAATACTGAGCTACTTTTCAAGGTAATTTACGTATAGTTTTACAAACAGGAGGAGCAAACTACCACATTATCATATATATTCTGGCTAGATAGCTCTTCGAAGGGAATAATTAACAAATGAATGTAAAACAATTAGCAAAAATAATGTTCTCTCATACAGAATAAAAGCCATCCAAATGCTTCACCATGGTTAAACAGAATCTTCAAGCAACTGTGCTTAAAAGTAAACATCTTTCTTGGTTCAACTCATGTTTTTCCCACTAAACTGTAAGCCCCTTGAAGGAAAGGGCTGTGGTTAGGTTCATCACAGCATCCTTATGCCTGGTTCAGAGAAATGGCTTTACAACCATTTAGTGAATTAATGTAATAAATGATATCGCAAACGTCCTTAAGGGCTGTCTAAATGCTCTTGGGAAGTAAAAAAAATTCATCTTTAAAATGTCGTTTTCAGAACTTCCTATCAATTGTGTGAATACTTTGAAAAAACAAGCTTTGTAACTGATGACCCAAAATTCTCAATGTTCACTCAGCAGAAATGACACTCTAGGGGAAAGATCAGTTTCATGTTACTCAGCCTCTTTCAATCATGTGTGAGTTCAAGTCAACCAAATTTAATTCTGTTTGAAAAAGTTTAAAGTGGTGAGCCTAAAGTAAAAGCCATCTTGATCTTTCCAGGCCTTACGTAAGATATTGACCCTCTGTAGGTCTTGGCTTATGAATCAGACCCTATTAAATATAAGTATTTCTTTTCTAACATGGCACAAAACAACTGCATGTACGTCTGAATGCTCATGTTTTTAACTGGGCCTGCACAGTGAGTCCTTGGATCAGTTTACTCTTCCCAATAGATCCCATTATCAGCTTCATTAGCTCAACAAATGTTTCAGTAAACTAAAGCAGCTATATAACTTGAACAAACAGTCAGCTTTTACAGGATTTACACTCATTCGCTCATTAATTGAATAATGTGTCAACATAACAAAATGGTTGCCTCTTGCTATCTCAGAGAAATAACGTCTCCCCTGGGCAGAATGTTCCATTTTCCGAGATTCTCCCCTAATGGAAGGGGACCACAGCCCCATCGTTTCATTTAAATTAGCTAGATAATGTTTAGTTCTGTTGCTTTTCTGTGTAAAACCATGGAAAAGGCAAAGTAACTAAAATAAGGGAGCACACAGAACACCATAGTGACTTCACATAATTAGCTGGAAATAAAGTCATTAGAGGTAAGCCAGTGGCAAAGTTTATGCTTCTCATTTCTATACTAAAAATACAAATCTAAACATTTTTTTCAAGAATACCAAAGATTCGTGATCACATAGATCACTCTAAAATAAAGCTGAAATAGAAATTCTCATCAGGAAACATTTGGCCAGTAACCTTTACCAAAAGAGTGAAATCACACTAGTCTTTTTGAGTCACTATGATGAGCCATTTTAACATAAAATTAACTTTCATAGCCTATCTAGAAATCCCCTAACCTTCCGTCCCCACCCCAAAATCAAGCAGGTAAGCCACTAACTGTCATGTAATAGTAGAAAAAAATTGCAAGATGTTTTACCTGATAATGTCAATGTAACAGAATCCTATTACAGGACAAGGAGTGGCTGTTACTACGTAAATGGCCACATTAGAAAACTAAAGCCAAAGCCAGTGGAGATATATATAAAACAAATTAAAATCCCTAGAGGAGGTTCCAATAGCCTAATTCAAGAGTGAATTTAAAAAAATAAAAAATAGCAGCAGAATAAGAATTACTAAAGAGCTGTTTCCTAAAATTACTCTCCTGTTGATATTTCTCATTTCTAAAATGTCATAAGAAATATGCTCACAGACACTAATTCTGCCTTAAAAGAAAAAAAAGTATTACTAAAGAATATCAACAAAAACAAAGGCATTTATACAAGGAAGTAAATACCCCAAGCATATAAGTACGTTCTTAAGAGAACACTAAAAAAGCAGAAGTCACATTAAGTTTGAAACACCAAGAGAAAAAAGAACAGAAGTTCCTAATTTTAGTAATATCATATATCATTCCCCCGCCTCCCCAAGAAATACCTCCACATGAATTAAGATTTGTTGATTTTATATATAGAAACCCTAAATATTTAGAGATCCTTGCCCTTTAAGAAGAGTAGGAAAGACAGGAGAAAAAGGAATTAAGCATTTTATACCACATTTAGAGAAATGTAGGTTGTTTTTTGTTTTTTTAATGACATTCAGGTTTGATTTGGGGGTTCTTGTTTTACTTAGTTGCCCATTGCCAGAAATTTTAAACAGCACTGATTTTTCAATGAGCTTCAAACGTGTTAGTCTGGAAAAGGAGAGTCAATTTCACAATACTCCATAAGGTATGCACTCTTCCATGATTTTCACTGCTTGGCACTGTTTATCAAAAAGCACTCCCAACCAACAAGAAGCATGGGCTAAGAAGGGCCAGCAAGTCAACAATATCTAGCAAGCATGTATTCATTGACACAATTTGGCTTTTCACAACAAATAATTCAAGGCGGCTGATTATTTTCTTTATCGTACAGACTGGGCTCATAAATGGACTTGTAAATAATCTGGAGATCACTTAGCATCAAAAGAGTTATTTTCTTATGCCAAGGTAACATGGAAGCAATCTTGAGTGTCTAAAGCTTGAAGAACTGACTGATGCTTTCTAATGGAGAACGGCTTTGGTGTTGATTTCAATATTTTAAAAAATTGCATCGCTTCAAATTCACCATAAAGAAGATGCCTCTATTTATCACCAATTCCACCAAGAGATATTTATTGTCAAGGAGACACATTCGCTGTACAACTCATAATGGTGTTAATTAGGAAAGAAGCTGGGAGGAAATCCAACCCTAATGCTTAGATACACTATTAGAAATTCACTATTAACTTGATGAATGATTTTTTCTGGGGTTGTACTAAGGATATAAACTAGTGAAGTCTTTCCCTAGCTCAGCAAAAATAAATCATTTTCAAGATAAAATTACAACCTGGTATGGACCTTACCAAGTCCCTTGCCAATTCATTTAAGCAAGAAATTCCTTTCTGAAACGACCCATTCAATGTACATTTTTAAGTGAATCCTATTTCAATCTTTTAACAAAGTGCCACCAGGAGATTTCTAAGTTGAGGCAAGCAACTCAGGTGACACGCTCAGCACCAAAAAGAAAATTGAGTGGGTCACAATCCACTTATTACTGGGACACAAAAGGGAAAGGAAAGGAGGGTAGTAAGCTGACTAGACTAATGGATCTTAAACGGAGCAACCACTGAAAACTGCAGTTTCAGTACCTAGGACAAAAGGCAATATGCCCCAGCTAAGGCTCCCAGAGGGAGCTGAGGAGAGAATGGAGTTGCAAAAGAGGGACAGCAGGAACCAGGGGAGGGACGTCCAGGATGGAGCACATGGAAATGACAGGCACAGGGCAGAAGGGGATCATAAAGATGGGGCAGAAGGGAGGGGAGGGGCAAGAGGGATAGGAATCGGGCTGGACGGAGACAGCGATGGAACTAGGAGCAACATAGAGATGAAGCCAAAAGGATGGACAGGGATGGGACAGAAGGGGGCGAAAGGTATGGAGCTGGTCCAGCGAAGTCACAACCACATCCTAACAGCCCCTTGCTGGGGCGCTGGGTGCGCGCCGGGCACTTTGCCGCGCTCTCTCCCCGAGTTCCCCCAAACAGCCCTCCGCTGCCCCATTTCAAAGATGGGAACCGCGACGCCGGCCCCGCAGCGCCAGCTCCCGGAGGTCGCCCGCCAAGGGGCAGCAGCCGCTGAGCGCCGGACCCTCCAGGACGCAGGGGGTCGCTGGCGGCCTCAGGGGGCAGCGGCGCGGGAGGGCGGCACGGGCCCGGAGAGCCGGTACCTGGGCTCCGGCAGGACGATCCTCTTACTGGCGCGGGCGGCCGGGGTCGCCTTGCTCTTCTCCATCGCCATCAGGTAGCTGACATCGGCCAGCACGGCCTCCAGGTCCGCCATGTTGGCGAGCGGCGGCGGCGGCGGCGGCTCCTCGGGACCGGGACGGGACGCGCTCCCGCCGCCGCCGCCCGCCGCGCCCCGACGTGGGGGGGCCGCCCCGGGGCAGCCCCCCCGGCGCGCGCCCGCCTGCGCGCGCTCCCTTGCGCGCGCACGCGTCCCGCTCGGCTCCCCGCGCGCGCCGCAGCCTCGCGCCGGCCGGGGTCACCGCACACCGCCCCGCCCCCCGCGCGCGCCGCCGGCGGCCCCGCGCACGCGCCCCCGCCCCTTCCTGAGGGGTCCGCAGGCAGAGCGGGCCTGGCGGTCTGTGACCCTCTGCGCTAGGGCTGACCTGCCAGACCCGCCTACCCCTCGCCTCCTGACGGAGTCCCCGCGGGCACCGTCCCGCCCTCCCCTCGTGGCCACGAGGGACTTCCTCTCCTCCTCTTCCCTACTTCCCTCCCCCAGTTTCTGGCGCTCTCACGCCCCCTTCCCCACGACCCCTGCAGGTCGGACTTGCTTCTTTCTGTCCCGGCGCCCACTAGTTTAGTGGCTGCGAGGAGGTCTCTGTGAACATGGTAGTTTTCAAACCTGACAGTATCAATAAGCACTTCTGATGGGAGGTTTTGGGTGGTTCCAGCAGTGTTCGCGGCCCACCTGTCCCCGCAGGTGATGCAAGCTGTAGACCGGCTACCCTTGAACCACACGCAGTAGCCGGCCCCCCAACCCCCTTCTGACCCCAAACATCCCCCCTGAAAACTCAACAAAGAGAAACCTAACAACTGGAGAAAGCTGCTTATCCCCTGCCAAGCAAGGCAAAGTGGGGTGAGACCAAACACGCCCCCCGCCCCGCCCACAACCGAGCTGCCCTTAGAGAGAGCCCACTGATGGAGGAGCTGTCTGCTCAAGGTGGCACTGCTCCTTTGCACTCAGGAAAGAGGTTTTAGTTTGGGTGTTAAAACGGTCTCAGAACTACAACTTGTATTTTGGCTCTTATGGTTTTACCATAAGTTCAAGAGACAGTTGGGGAGCTCCTCCTGTGCACGCAGACCTACCACAAGGATGATAGGGAAGTGGAACAGCTAGAAGCCAAAACACCAAGGCAGGAGGGAATTTCCAGCTTCCTGATCCTCAGTCTTGGTGTCTGGTCACCACTCCCTACGTGGGCTGGGGGTTTTAATTTGCGTCTTTCTTTTCCACAGTGGTACATACAAGTCCACGTTCAGAACCTATGTGGCACACTGTAGTGGTGTTAAGGAACACCCAGAAGTCTTCAGAAGACCCGAGTTGGAATTAACACCCCCCCCCCAAAAAAAAATCCCTTTAATTCATTCACATTGCACTATAAGCCTAGATTTTACTGGGATTTGAGTAAATGTTCTAATAATAGCTTACAGAGTTAACACAGTTCACCAGAAATGGTTAAGGTCAAATATTTACTGTCATTTTGGACATTAAATGTAATGTTACAGCTGAAGCAGCCTGATTTGGTCAGCACAAGAACCCTGCCCTCTTGTTTTCTCTCTCCCTCTCTCACCACACCAACCCCCCCACCCCACCCCCACATCTGTTCCCTGTATGCCTGCCATCACAATTGGCCACTTTTACCAGACATTTCTCAAAATTCACAGCAGGGTATTTGTAAAGTTGTCCAGAAAAGGACAAGGGGGGGGGGGTGTAAGAAGTAGGAACACCAGTCAAAGGAGTTTGGTAGGGCAACAGGACCCTGAAATGACCAATGAGCACACAAATACACAAATGAGACCAAGATCTACATGAGCCAAATATCAAACTTTCATCTTCCACCCACTTTTTTTTTTTTTTTTTTTTTGCCTAAAAACAGGAACACAGAATGTCTTGTCAAGGGTCACCCCAGTGGGAGGGGTAAATTCCCAAAAGAACCTAACACATTTTTTATGACTTAATTCATGTAATTTCTTTCAATATGTCTTTTTTATCATTTGAGCTTTCTCATGATCAGATCATCAAATACATACTTCTCCCTGCATTTTCATGGTCTTCCAAATACTGAGATTTTAATCTTGTCTCTTTGATTTCAGTTAAGAATTTAGTTGGTGGTGGTGAGGTTTTTTTCAGTTTTGTTTTGCTGGGGATGGGGGCAGTCATTTGTTTGGGGTTTTGTTTTGTTTTGTTTTGTTTTGCTTTGTTTTGTTTTGCAGCATGGTATAGTAAGCTTAGAACAAGAGACACACCTGAATTTAAATCCCTGCCCCTCTCTGACTAGCTGGGTTATCTTAGAGACAACATATTACCCAGTGTTTTACTGTTCTAGTTACTACAGTGGGAATAAGGCCACTGACCCCAGGGTTGTTGAGAAGACAAAGGAGATAAAACACATAGACATGCACCTCGCCTGAGACCCAGTAGGTCCCCAACAAAGGTTACTGCACTTTTTCTGTTTCTTTTGCTTCATTTTACCCTAGTTAATCAGAGTAGATACTGAAACTACTTATTCACAGCCATACACTTGAAGCAGGAAGACCCCTTACCAAAAATAACATCTCCCTGGGGCATTTCTGGGAACCCAAATGGGCAAAAACGATTAGTTTTTAGAAACATAAGCAATTACTCTTCTAGAAGAAAGAATGGGGAGTCCAAAACTGGGTCTCCTCCACCTCTGAGGTCAGCTGACTAGATCCCACAGGAGTATCCTTCCTTGGTATTAATAGTGTTCCAACCCCGGTTCCCTGGCTCTCTCCTTCGCTCTCACTTTCTCCACTCCCCTTCTCTCTTTCTTTCCCTGGACTCTCTTAATGTTAAAAGTTTCATGTTGGCTGCAAACAAAAGGCACTAATGACAGTGAAGAAGCTGTTATAACTGACCTGCTAGATCTGTTGCTAAACACCATCGCCTGCCTGTAATCATTACAACGAAGGGAAAAAACAAATAGCATCCCATTTGTACTCAACCAATAATGCTCCCTTGCAAGTAATTCCATTTTCTTTCCACCCACTACTCCAGATGATTTAAATGACTTTAGGCTCACGCTGCTTGCGATAATAGATAAAACTCCAGAGTTTTAATATTCTCTTTTTCTCTTTCCTAGGACTTCCTGTGATTAGGGGAGGAGTTGCTTAGATGAATGCATCAAAGTTTATACTCTCCAGGTTTAATTTCTTTTAGCTTCAAAAGAAAAACTAACTAGAGAACTCACTGGTCTTATATGTTCTAGATTCTGGGTTTTACTGGGACTTCCTACTCACAGTGAGAATCCCTGGACTATCAAAGCTGGGGGAGAGGAAGGGTATTGTTTTGGGAAATTAATCAAGCACACAGAAAAAAAGTCAACTCTAAGACTCCAATTAGAAGGTTTTTGAGACCAGGAGAACATGCTTGACCCTAATTCATTAATATCACATTATTTAATCCAATCCCTGCTAGGAGACACTTGATTTTGGGGTAAGCAATCCCCTAAATGTAGTCACTTCTCAAGAAAACCGCACGTAACTGTGATTTGAATGAGTTCATTTTCAAACATTTCACTCTGTAAAAGTCTGCAAGTATTTCTGGCATAATAGGGCCACTATCCCATTTCACCTATATCTTTGATCACAATTCTGCTTATTGCCACATGCCTCATATGAACTGCTTTTATGCTATTTTAGCAGCAAAGCTTTACAAACTGTAAAGGCAGCTCTATACATAGCAACTCAATACTTTAAGATCTGCCAAAGTGTAAGTAAGAATGGTTGACATAGTACTGACATTATCTTCAGTACAGAAGTAACTTCCTTTAAATATATGGGTGGAAAGACATTTCTCTACAGAGGCTCCTGGTCAGGGAGTCCCCCTCTAAAGAGAAACTGGAGAGTTGTGCTTCAGACCGTGGGCTCAGGAACCAGATTGCCTGAATTAGAACCCCAATGCCAGTACTTCTAAGCTGTGTGATGTTAGACAGGTTGCTTAATCTCTCTGTGCCTCAGCACACTCTCAGTGATATTAATGGGATTGCTATGAGAATAATGTGGTAACATATGAAAACACTTAGAATAGTGTCTGGGACATAGGAAGCAATCAAAAAATATTGTTATTATTGTTACCATCCTCATGGTCTTTGGAGTATCTCTACATGATGCAAGGCATGATGGAAAGAGACCAGTCCTGGGAATGAAAAAGCAGTACGGCGTGTGACCAGCTGGCTCTGGCATTGCTGAATAACTGGAAGCAAGTCGCTTAAGCTTTTTAATCTCCCTTTCCACCACGACCTAATGAAGGGATTGAATGAGCTGGTCCCTAAGGTCCCTTCAAATTCTAAAATTCTCTGGCTTTATTTAATCTTGCAGTGAATCCCTTTGCAAGGTTAAGAATAGTTACATTCCTCAATGACAACTTGTGAGTTTCAGTTTTTTACTGTATGAGGCAATATCTAGGGTATTAATAATTTTCAGTCGCCACTGTCACAGGTGAAGCGAGGAATCCATCAGCAGGTTTCTAGAAACAAAAACATTTGTATTTGTTCATCCAGCATCTGCACTCAGCACACTGACATTGCTCAATAAATGTGTTGAATGAATAGGTGAATGAATTAATTAATGAATGACATAAAAGATTGTAGACCGTTTGCCTCAAAGACTCAGTCTTCACTGGAAGATAACCTAAAGAGAAAAAAGAAGTTCTATTGAAAACCACAAGTGTCCACTAAAGAGGGTGCATCCTGCATCCTAGTAAAGGATGAGCCCTAACCACCAGGTCGCTGCTGGTCCTCACTACTACTAATGGCCTAGAAAATGCTCCAGCAGCTAAGAACTTTGTTGCACTTGGGCTATGCAAAGGGAGGGGTCTGGGAGCTTTAGGCCTCAGAATGGAGAGAGCAAAATTTCTTGGCCTAATAGAAGTCTTGGAGGAGAACTTGAAGGAGGAAGTAAGAGAGAGAGACAGAGAGAGCAATGAGATGGCCCATGGCCAGGTGCTCCATGGAATGGATGGCCATTCCCCAGAGGTAGGACAGTCTAGAGAACTTTCAGGAATAAGAAGTCTGTTCTTCTGCCTTCTGTGCCATTTTAAGTTTGCTGATCTGCACACAAATGCCTTTCTGGTGACCTTTACAACTTAATGGCTTGTATTTGTGTGCTTTGGTGATAGGTTGCAAGGGAGGTGGGGAGCCAGGGCCACACTAGGACCTACACTGATGATAAAGGAACAGCTCTATATGACCTAGAGAATAAGAACTCAGCAGAGGCAGGAATCACGGCTATCAATGACACTGGAAAAGTAGACTCCCCCGAATCTTCAGACACTCAGGGCAGGTCTTCGCTTTTCCATGGGACTGGAAAGTCCATCTTGTCTCGCTCACAAGGAATGAAACGATGACCTCTGGATATATAAGTCACAAAAGGCCAGAACTTTTCTGCATTGCTAAGCTACCCTTACTGTGGTGTCCTTCCCTCCAAGATTCTGTCTGAAAGGGTGTATGCCACTCAGCTAGGAAATTATATCAAGGCCAACCTAAGAAAGGCCACCACAGCCCCCAGTCTGCTAAGAAATGTCCTATGGATTTCTCATGTCACACCTTTCCGGCACAAGTCCTTTGGAAGCATGCCACATAGGCCAGTGGCTGTAGGTGTTTAGTGAATTGACCCTTCGGCACCCATCTCTGGTTCCCATCTCAGCCAGTTCTGGTTCTTTTCTCCTGGTTGGGGGTAATAGCTTCTGAACTGGTCTTATTCTGTCAGGGCTCATGGGTACAGACTCCAAAGGCCAGACTCAGTAACAAAATCTTGGTGCCTGGCCCAGGCCTAGTGTAACCCTGAATCAAGAGGTCCCTGGGAGCCACCAGAAAGGTGATCACATGCCCCTAATTGGTGCTCTCAGGTACCAGCCTGTGGCCTATTAGGATTGGGGCTACACAGCAAGAGGTGAGCAGCAGGTGAGGGAGTGAAGCTTCATCTGTATTTGCAGCTCTCCCCAGTGCTAGCATCACCACCTCAGCTCCACCTTAGATCATCAGACATTAGTTTCTCTTAAGAGCACTGGCCCCTGGTGCCAGAAAGGTTGGGTACTGCTGCTCTCAACCAGCACTTTTAGTTATTTGCGAAAATTGTCAATGTGCAGATCCCGATTCAGACTCAGAGGTCCGGGGCGGGGCCTGTGCTTCTGCATTTCTCACAAGCTCCCAGGTGGTACCTCTGCTGAAACAGGCCCCACTCCCAGCCTATGGAAGCAGCATATGCACTGTAACAAGATGCCCACACGATTTCCAGGTACATTAAACTGAGAAGCCCTGCTCTAAGTCACCCTAGACCTTTTAGTTCTGACCTTCAAATTGTTCGGGCAGGTGTCACGTGAGAGGATTCCAGACTAGAAATTTATCAGATCAGCAGGGCCCAAATGAGTAGCCCCAAGAGAAAGGAGAGGAAGCGGGAAAGATAAGTTAGAGGTCAGTGGGATGAGATTATGCAGGGTCTGGGAGCCACAGAGGGGAATTGAAGTGATCTTGGGGGTAGTGGGAAGCAGCAGCAGGTTTTAAAGAGAAGAGCGATGGCATCAGTTTGTGTGTGTGTGTGTGTGTGTGTGTGTGTGTGTTTCTTAAGGCTCTGCTGGCTGGAGATCTAGACAAAACCCATGGATGAGGGTGGACACTAGAGCTGTCAAGGGTAGCAATCCAGGAAGTGTGGATGGAGGTGGCTGCAGTAGGCAGAACAGCACATCACATGCAGAGGCGCATTAGGTGTGCCAAGATAGAGAGGAGTTGCCCAGAGTGGTTCATAGGCCTCCAAGACAGCAATTAGTATGAAAGAAAAGCCTTCCTTCTCTCCATCCTGGAACCTCCAGAACAAGTCTCTCATTCTTTGTCCAGAAGATTCCCACAGCTTGCCAACTGTTCATCCTGCTTTCAAATCCTCTGTCTTTTAATCCATCAACACTTTCCTGCACCTGCTCAAGAACCATCAGTAGCTCTCTATCGCCTCCCAAATTCTCTTCAAACTCCTCTGCCCACTTTTTCTGCTCTACCTTCTATTTCTGCCTGATCTGTGCCATATTAATTTATGCTTTTATTTATTCAATGAATATTTACTGAGTACCATCAATGTGGCAGACACTAAAAAGAAATTACTCATCTGTCAAGAGAAAATCAATTCCAGGAGATTTATAGTTATACTGATATGCTCTTCCAAATAAGCCACTTCGGTCGTATAAAATAGAAATAATACTAATATGTAACATGTATTAAGTGCTTACTGTGTGCCAACTATGACATTAAACACTTTGTGCAACTATCACATTAAATATCCCCCAAATGCCCATGATGGAGATGGTTGGTCTCACTTTAAACAGGAAACAAATATCAAGTTACTTGCAAAGCAAGTACAATAACTAAATGATTAGAACTTGAACCGAGGCAGTCTGAGCCAAGAGTTTGTTCCCCTAATTTCTGTCTTCTTAATATTCCATAGGGCTGCTGGGTCAAATAAGATAACATAGTACATGCTCTAGCGGGCAACAAGCTGTAAGGTCCCATTAAAATGTTCTTTCCAACTTACCTCCTGCTATTTGCAAGTCCTCACATGGGGCCTGGGTCACACTGGCCAAACTGATTCTAACTTTGGAGGTTTCCCTACCCCCTGCACACCCTCCAAGCCCTCCCTCCCCCGGTTCCTTTGCCTGGAATGCTCCCCTTCAAGGTCTTTTCCTGGACTCTCACCATTCAAATCTCTGCTCAAACGCTTCCCCAAGCAAGAATACAAAGCTGCAAAAAATTCTTTTCTGGGGCTCCCTCCATTTCCCTTTTTTCTTTTCTTTCCATTTTTGCTCTTCCTCTCTCTGCATTTAGCCCTTCAGGTGCCAGTGTCCCTCTCTTTACCGTGCCTTCCTCCTTCATCAGAAGTGGCTCTCATGAAAAGATCGGTCATCCACACCTTAATGTGAACTTGTTGCTAGGTCAACTTTCCAAGAAATGTCTGAATTTTAAACCATGTGCTTGATTATAAAACAGTAGGCTTTTGACTTCTTACAAGTATTTCATTCACCAGGATTCTTTGTGCACATACGTGGGATGTGTTAGGGGCAGCAGCTGTTTCAACCTCAGGAATCATTCAGCTGATTTCATTGGGCTAGAGCGATTTGTGTTGTGGTCTACATGAGAGGAAAGAGAATGAATGTTAATAACGTAGGCTCAATTTGAATCTCATTTTCCACCACCTTGCAAGTGGTGCACTGTGATCATGTAGTAGTTAGTACTTTGCATTGTGAATCTCATTTTAAACATCACCTGTACAACCTTAGACTAAGCAACTTAGACTAATCTCAGTTGTTTCTTCAGTAGCTGAGGGTGGTTAATAATTACAAAGATTATTGTGAGGATTAAATGAGATAAGAAGGCACACAATAAAGGCTCAGTGGACTTGAATTGGTGACGTCTGCATCGGTGCAGTCAGGCCTGATTAACTCTGTGCCTAGACTCGCTGACACACATACTCACTCCCAGTACCCCCACCACACATAATTATTTCCAGAAAAACTGAGCACAGAATTTGGCCAGAGACCACAAAAAGTCCTGGAATCCTGGCCACTCTGAAGCCTAGAATGCTCTCCTTTCACATTCCTGAGGCCAATTTTGAAGCATTTAAGGATTAATGGGAGACAGGAACCACTCCAGTCCCAAAGCTCTCCTTCCTGTCACGGTGACCAGCCCAAAGTCACCCCTACCATGCCAGCCTTACAACATTCATGGAGTCTGTAAGCGTCACCAAATCTGACCTCTCTGAAAGCAGACGTCAGTCCCCTAGAGGGAATCATAATCCAGCCTCATAAACCTGAAAATTAAAGTTACAATTATGGAATAATGAGGAAAGCTTTCTTTTCTGTCTCTACAGGGGTCAACTAAGGTCTCAGATTAAACAATTATGTTGATCTCCAATCATTCATTCATTCACAGATTCCTTCATTCTATCAATCATTTATTTAGCAAATATTTATTGTGGCCCTACTGTGTACCAGGCACTGGGATGACAGTGGGAACCAGAATAAGATCCTTGTAGAATAACATCCTGGCAGGGAGACTTTATTGGCAGTCAATTGACCATTTAATTAAAATTGTGCTATGTGCCAAAAAGATATAGATGTCTGAGAGTGTCTATAACAGGGAACCTCCCGATCAGGATCCAGGAGGGCCTCTCTGGAAAGGTGACATTGAAGCTGAGAACTGAAGGAAGAGTAGAAAGAGGAAGAAAAATGGCTTCCTGGTAGAGGAAATGGCCTGGGAAAAAGTCTTGAGCAGGAGCACAGACAGAGCATAAAGGGACAGGCTATGAAGTAAGGCCTGAGACAGGGCAGAAGTCAGGCCCTGCAGGGCCACGGTGCCCTATTAAAAGCTAGGCTTTTGTCCTGAGAGCACTGGAGAGTCATGGATGGCATTAAGCAGACACATGACATGATCTGATTGGCCTCGTGAACAAGAGCTCTGGCAGCTCTCTGGTCAATGACCTTCCCCTCCCTTTAACCTCATCCAAAAAAAAAAAAGGCATGGGTTGGGGTGGGGGTATGTGGGAATGTCTGAATTTTCCTGAAGGACTTTCTTTATAAACTGTCTTAAATAGGAATGAGAGGAAGAAAACAAATTTTAGCTCTGTCTCCCAGGTTTCATTTTTCTAAACAAACAAGAATGAGAAGCAACATCAGGCCAAAGTGTTTTTACCCATGAGACCTCGAAAAGAAATGTCTCTTTTGCCTCTTCCTGAGAAGTGCCAGGGACTAATGTGTACTATGCAAATAGGTGGCACAAGCAGACAGTAACTTCTTGGGCTAACTGGCTGGAGACAAAGGTTCTTCAAGGTCACTGTAGGGTCTGGATACTAGGGCTATATTTGACAGCATCTGACCTCTTCCCCATGTGCATTATGAGGATATTAACCATCTTTGTTGCCCCATCAGTCTAGTTACCATCCATGTGGACACCCAGCTGAAATTCCTTCAGCTGAATCCTTGCCCAAGATATATTGCCACAAGAAGCAGCCCACTTGGGAGTCCTTAGAACTATTCTGATTACACTAAGGCCCAATATGTGCAAGAGAGAAAGTGGTTTCTCAAGACTGTGGGGATAGTCTAGACATCACGGGATGCTTAGCTTCAAAAGCCATCATCTGTTGGTTATGTGTTATAGGCCTTAAGCAGCTCCATAGTAGTTTTCTTCCATCTGGAAGTGGAGTGTCGTCTATGACTAAAACTTTAATAGGGTGAGCTCTCTTGGTTGATCAAATCAGATTTCTTTTTTTTTAATTCATTTTAATTAGTTTTAAATATACAGTACATTGGTTAGACATCTATACAGTTCGTAACATGATTCCCACAACCCCTAATTGAAATCAGATTTCTCAATTGCATTCTGCATCTCTGTGCAGAGGCACAGTTTTTGTGTTAGTTATTGTTGTGTAAGCAATCTGACAACAAACTTAGCAGCATTAAAAAAAAAACACATATTTAGTATCTCAAAGTTGGGAGTCTGAGTATGGCTTAATGGGGTCCCCAGTTCTGAGTCTCACAAGGTGGTAGTCAAATGTCAGCCAGAGCTGCAGTCTCATCTGAGGTTCGACTGGGGAAGGGTATGCTTCCAAAGTTTTGTGGATGCTGCCAACATTTAGTTCCTCATGGCCTGTTGGATTTAGACCAGAGGCTGCACTCAGATCCTAGCCATGTGGGCCTTAGCAACATGGCCCCTTCCTTCATCAAAGTGGGGCACTATAATCTTACACATCCCATCCCCTTTACATACTCTACTTGTTTGAAGCTAGTAGTGGGTACTACCCATACTCCAGGGGAGTGAACACCAGAAAGCAGGATCACAGGAGGCCCACCTAGAGTCTGTCCACTGCAGCTTTGGAATCTTTCATCCATTGAGGAGAATGAAATCCTTGGTTGCTGGTTCAAGAAACTTGCTATTTATGTTTTAAAAATTGTGTGGTTTGGCTAAAATATATACTTTGAATAATAATAAAAAAGAACTAGTTCTAACACAGAGAGAAGTATAGAATAGTGAGGGAGCACACCCAGATCCAGAGGTGATACTTAATGGAATAATAATATCACTTATGGGGATGAAGTCCCTGGGGACTAGTCCCCTGGTAGGTGACAGAGTGAGAATTGATCACAGTGCAGTATATCCAGCAGGAACCTGGAACCTAGGGTACTAGGTACAGTTTGAACCTTGGCTTAACTGTATACTGGCCAAAGAATGATAGGCAAGTGGCTTGACTTCCCAGGGCCTCTGGTTGTTTACTCAGAAAGCGGGGATAATAATAGGCCTATCATGAGGATTTGAGATAATCCATGTAACATATAATAATAATAATGTATAGCATAGTGTCTTATGTTAGAATGGCTAAAATAAAAAATTCAAACAAAACCAAATGTGACAAGGATGTAAATGGAGCTCTTATACACTGTTGGTGTGAGTGTAAACTTGGCCATTTTTGGAAAATTGTGTGGCAATATTCATGAATGCCAAATATATGTTTATCGTATGACTAAGGAATTTTACTGCAAGAATATATATAGAATATATAGACAGAATATCTATTCTAGAAAAACTGTACCCAAATATTCACTGCAGCTTTATTCACAGCCAAAATAGAAACAACCCAGATATCCATCAACTATCAGATAGATAAAGTGTCACACGGTCATTCAATGGAGTAGTACACAGCAATGAAAAAGCATAAACCACCGTGGCAAGCAATAACATGGATAAATCATATAAACAAGCTGTTATAGAAGCCAGACAAAAAAAATATATATGGTGTGAGACTGCTTATATGCAACTGAAAAACAGGCAAAACTAATCGATGCTGATAGCAGTCAGGGTTGTGGTTAGGAAGAGAAAGAGAGAGCCTCCTGGGGCCTAAAAATGTTTTATATGTTTATGTAGTTGTTATTTATTTGATCTAAGTAAATACAAATGAAGTATTTGGTGTTTACCCTCAGTGGTAATCTCTAACTCTTCTCAGTTGAGGACAGAGGCTGCCTTGATTGTCCTATTAGGAGCATCAGGAAAGAGGACATCTGTCTTTCCTTAGCTCAAGGCTTCTTCCATACACTGATGTTGACCAATGAAGCAACATGGGCGTGCAATCACGTGATTAACTATCTACATGAACTTGATCAGAGGCAGATGGAAATGTGCAGCCACATCCTGCCTGGAGTTCTCAAATGCAAACAACAACAACAAAAAACCTCTCTTTCTTCATCTATCTCTCTTCCTACTGTGGAGGATCCTGCCCACGACATTCCACCTGGGACCCTTTGAGGTCTATGTGTCTGCTCCTTCTCATTATCTTATGATGATAATACTTGGTAGATTTGGTGCCCTGAGCCCCCAAATTTAGAACCTGAGCAGCCCTTCTTAATATAAACCCTATTGCTGCTTTTTCCCTTCCTAGTATAAACCCTATTGCTGCAAACTATATCATGCTCTGTGACCACAATGATGTCAGTAGCAGATGTTCTCCCTTCCATGTCTCACTGATGCCAGCAGGTGTTAAAACAATTCCATTTCCACTATTCTTCTCTCTGGGCAGGACTGTTGGCAGAGGGCTGCTTTCCTTCACTTACATTTGTCTAATCATTTCTACCACATTATTAGACCTCTTTTATTTATTTATTTTTACTCCTCATCACTTAGCACACTGTAAGCACTCAGCAAATGGGAGCGATTATCACTCGCTGGCAAACATGAGCATTACGGTCACTAGAGAAGTAAGCCCCACAGTGGAGCAGAAGTAACCCAGGCAGACCTCTGGCAGTCTTGCTGAACTTGGCCTCAAAATGTGCAGATGGTCTCAACTCTGATTCAAGGTATAACAAGGTATTTTCTGATGACTAATATAGTGTCCTTTTGAGATTCCTTGATTACAAGAAGAAATCCCCTAGATCTGCATTTTTAAGCTGTCACTCAAGGCCAACTGGTAGGTCACAAAATACATTTAAATGGATGCAAGCAGCGTTTTCAAATAATAAAGTGAAATATAACAGAATAAAAGTCAGAGAATGAGCCACGCAGTTTGTTTTAAGCCTTGCTTTGGGAAAGGTTTGTTTCAGAGGTGTTTGTGGGGGGCGGCAGTTGTCTACTGGGCTTCTTTATAAAATGTACTTCTTACTGTGGGCTATGATCAAAGACTTTGAAAGTCCCTCAGCCAGGTAATGTATCCATAAGCATTCTGGTCACCTCCAAGGTGAATTAATACATTGACTTCACTAAAGTGAACTCTAAAGTTGAGTCCCTAAAACAGAGGCCAGTCCCTGATTCATAGGTGCTCCCACCAAGATACAGCCACCTCAAGGGAAGCCTACGGTGCCCGGTAATCACCCTCACTCTGCCCACTTTAATGCAGAAATGGAAAATTACAACAGCAATGATCAATGCAAATTGTTTTTAGTGGAGAGGCTCTCAGATCTCTTGGGTGGACAATCAGCACTTAAAGAGAACAGGCTTTGAGAGCATGGCCTTTTAAGAGATGGGTCACGCTGGAGAAGCTCCTTTATAAGGCCAAAATGAGTGCTGTGTGATCTGGGGCAAAGCACTTAACCACTATGGGCTTTCACATTTTTGATGATGAAACAAGAAGAAAGCAGAGGTGGGAGAAAGCAGGGGAGACATAACCTTTACTTTTTTCTTTTTTATGCTTCTGTGTTGCTTGATTTCCAATAAGGAGGTACTGCTTTTGTAACTTTAAAATACACGATTTAAAGCTAACATAAAAGGAGACAGTCGAGCTAGTTGCAATTGGAAATTTATGTCCCCTTTGAATAAAATGAAAACTATATGTGCTCAGACCACCTCTGCAGACTTTGCTGTTTCCAGGCCAACTTCAGACCAAATTCAAGACAACTATAAAAAAGAAAGATGAAAAGAAGGGAGGGAGGGATGGAGAAAGGAAAGAAAAGGAAAGGAAAGAAGCAAAGCCAACTTGAACGTATGGCCAAGGGGTGTGGATCTCACTAAAGATGTGGGTGAGATATGGAGAAGGGAATTACATCACCCATCACACAACAAAACTGTCCAGATACTCTCCGGAGACCTCTCTGCTCTTTCTCCCTGTTTCTTGGGTAAATGGACCATGTCTTTCTTATTCTTCACTCCACTCTGCTGGATTATTCTGTTGGCAACTTGGTTAGGCTTGGAACTAGATTTCCCATACTGCCTTTCTCTGTATGGTTCTAAGTTGCCTAAAAGTGAAGCTGTGTGAACTCAGGGAAGGTCATCCTTGGTGAGAAGCAGGGAGAGGCAGACAGACAAAGAGCTGCTGGCCGTTCCTGGTTTGTCCTCGCTCCTCTCAGCACCGTATCCATCTCTCCCTTGTCCTGCTGGCCAACAGTGATTTCAAGCCCACCATGAATTCACACAGCCAGCAGCCATAAACTTCTACAGACTTCTATGTCTGCCCTTTTCACAGGCCCCTGGATCAGCTGGGTGCATGAAACTTCTAGATTTCCCTATAAGGTCATGCTCATTTACCAGCACTTGCACCAGCACTTGTTAGTGAATTCTCTTCCTCATCAGCTCCCCTTCATGAACCTTTCCTTTCCCAGATTATTCCACAAATGTGCATGTTCTGATTCATATAACAGGGTCCTTAGTCCACAATACCTGCTTCTGTGAGTGGCCCCTCAGTGACGCACCCAGGATCTGGGTCCCCTGGCCTCAAAGACATGGAGCTGAAGCTGTCAATGAAGAGGCTGACCCTGCAGGACCTTAAGGCTGGAGGAGGAGAGTGGGCTGTATCCTGAGGACACTAGGGAGCCACTGAATGCATTTTGCAGGCACGTGGCATAACAATATTTTTGTTTTCAACTCAAAATGCTGTGAAGAGAATGGACTAGTGGAGAGCCAGAGAGACAATGGGGTGACCAGGGAAAGGACTGTCACACAAGTTCGCCAAGTATTTATTTTTATCTCTATAGATAGCAGTTGTTCAATGAAAGTTAAACTTGAATCATGGCATGAAAGGTAATAAATCATTTGTCAAGCAAATATTTACTGCTTCTGGGCTACAGCTCCTTAATGAAATGTGGATAATTACTTCTCTTTCCATCCAGGATTCAGAACTTGAGAACTCCCTGAAATAGTGACAACACAGATCAGGTCGACAAAATGAAGCAGAAAAAGATATATGAGTAGGCCTGATATGATAGACAAGAGGGGACACTGTAAGCAATAGCCACATGGCAGCAACAGGAACCAAATTTGTAGAGGTTGGTTCATTAGCAACAATAAGTAAATGTTCAAAAAATGAACATTGAAAAAATAAAAGTAAAAAAAAATTCTGGTCTCTCTTGCCATGCAACCATTGCCATTTCAACTCCGTTTCAACATCCTCACTGCAAGAGCAGGCTGTGTGCACACTAATTTCTAGAGCAGTTTTCTGAGGCTACGCCTCAATATGACATTATCTTTCTGAGAATTAAGTCCTAAAAGAAGCACCTCCATTTTTCTTTCTCTGCCAGGAAAAGAGAAAAATGAGGAAGAGAAAGGTTGGTTTTGACAGTATATTCTGGTTTCAGTTCAAAAGAAAAAAGACACAGCTGCCTTGAGCATCACTCTTTTGAATTTCTGCTTCAAGATTTACATTCAATAAAACGTTTTGATTGAAAAGGGTCTCCCGAAAATCAGGGCATGTGGATCTGGGCTGGCAGCAGTGAGAAGGGGAGGGAAGTTACCCAACAGCTCCCCCAATGTCATTTTCATTTCTTCTGAAATTAAGGGAACTATCTTTATTCCCAGCTCATAACAAGGAAGTGGAAAGAAATGATAATATTAAACTGCATTGGCCCGACTGTCCTTTTGTTCCCTCAAGTGGATTCTCTCAGATTGCAATGTGGAAGAGACACTCCTATGGGTCATAAAGACTCTGAGAGAGAATAGACCTCGAAATACCAGACAGAAGTTGTGGTGTGTATAATGAAGCATCCATGTCATCATGTCATCAGTTCTATTATTTTTTTTGAATAAAGATGCTTCTTTTCTTTCATCTTTCCATTTCTCTCTCTCTCTCTCTCTCTCTCTCTCTCTCTCTCTCTCTCACACACACACACACACACACTCTCTCTCTCTCTCTCTCTCTCTCTCTCTCTCACACATTCCTTTTAGAAATATTCTATGAATAAACTCAAGTAACAATTCCCAAGCAGCAACCTGCCCCTGCTCCCTTTCACCTTGTCCTCTCTCCATAAACTTCTAATCCCGCACCATAATATCAAAAGTCTCTTTCTTTCCCCACCTGTCTCCAATAGACACCGCTGCCTCCATTTGGTTTCTAAGGTTCTGACTAATTTGCCATCCTGTGTAAGGTACCATACCAAGTACTGGAGACACTGGGACTCCAGGATGGGTAAGGGCCCTGCTCTCAAAGAATTTTTATTCTAATAGGAGATGGACATAGCAGGTATATAAATGAATCAGATACTGTTAGATTGTAAACAGGGATTTGAAAAGACTGCCAGAGAGGGAGACTCCCTTTAGCTGGGTAGTCGGGAAGGTCTCTCTGAAGAGGAATTGAGATCTGCAGAGATGTTAGAAGAAGGAGAAGCCAAGAGAAGAGCACTCTAGGCAAAGGGAATAGCAAATGCAAAGGTCCTGGGGCAAGAACAAACTCTGAGAATTTAAAGTTCAGTGAGTTGAGGGGAATGGATGGGAGTACTGTCAATAAGGTCAGAGAAGTGGGCAGGGGGCAGGTCATATAAAGTGTTCTAGACCTATTAAGAGAGATGGGCTTGCACAAGGAGTTTGGTCATGTATAGGAAGGTCTGTATTTCTTTTATAGACTATTTCTCATCCTTTTGCCTAAAGTCTCCAAATAATGATACTCTCTTTGGTTATCAAGATAAACAGATATTTATATGTAAAGACTACTGTAAGCACTTTAAGTTAGGAATTCATACTGGACCTCATATACTCTAAATTTTAGAACTAAAAGTAGTATCTGAAGATCATCTATGTTAATATCATTTTGCACTCTCTGATTAAAAAGCTTTTGATTTGATTATGAAAGTGTTAATGCTGAATCCATTGAGAATAGTTTGAATATACATAATGATATAAATAATTTAATAAATAACAATGACAATCACCTTAATTGAGGGGTTGCTGTATGCCCTGTGTCTTTGGTATGTCATCTCCTTTACATTTTTTCCCCATCCCATGAAAAAGAAACCATGGTAATTACATTTCATAGCTGAGGAAGTTGAAATGCTGGGAAATTAAGTGACTTCCCCAGGGTCATACAACTAATAAATGTGAGGCAATGTGACAAAAATCTATGCTTAAACTTCCTCTTTTATCCTCAAGAGATGACCTTGGTTCTATTTTTTTTAATGAAATTTTTGTTATGTCTTAATTTTTCATTAGCTAAATTTTCTTTTTTAAATCCATATCCTACTCCCTTCCCCTTTGGTAACCACCAGCTTGTTCTCTGTATCTATAGATCTGCTTCTATTTTGTTTTCATTTGCTCATTTGTTTTGTTACTTTAAATTCCACGTGTAAGTGAAATTGTACACTATTTGTCTTTCTCTGTCTGACTTATTTCACTTAGCATAATGCCCTCTAGGTCCATCCATGTTGTCACAAGTGGCAAGATAAGATAGAATATTACATACACACACACACACACACACACACACTCACACACACACACACACACACACATATGTACCATATATTCTTTATCCACCCATCTACTGATGGACATCTAGATTGCTTCCACATCTTGGCTAATACTAGTAATGCTACCATGAACATAAGCATGCATATATCTTTTCAAATTAGGTTCTATTATTTTTAAAATAAACTTTATATTTGAGAACAGATTTATATTTATAGATGAACTTTAAGGATAGTACAGGCAGTTCTAATATACCACCCAGTTTCCCATTATTCACATTAATTATATTTTACATTAGTATGATAAATGTGCCAGAAGTAATGAATCTCTGTTCTTCAGTAGGAAAAATAGATCAGAGAAATTTTATTTTATTAACCAATAATAAGTGAATTATTGCTTCCAACAGGTTGTGCGTGCTGAAAATACAAAATGATTTTAATAATCATTGAGATAAATGTATGGATATGCAAGCTATGGTGAAGTGGTAGACAGGATTGTTTCTTTGCAATTCTTCCTTCCTTCCCACTCTTGCAATACCTTCAGTGTAGACAGAGTAGACTCCCGACTCCATTGACTTGAGGCATTACCCTGTGATTTGCTTTGGCCGATGGCCTGTGAGCAAAGGTGACACAAGCAGAGGCTTTAAATATACTTGTATGCTGTGACTTGGCCTCATTCCAGGTAACCACTGCTCCTTCATCCTGGCCCCAGCGTGAGAGACACATGGAACTGCCCTGAATCCAAGCCCAGTGAACCTTGGCTGATACCCAGATCCATGGGAAAGAGAGAAATAAATGTCGTTTGTTGTAAACCACTGAGATTTAGGGGTAGCTATGCAGTGTTATCACAACCATAGCTGACCACAAGGGTATTATTACAGAAATATTTGGGGCCATTCATATAAGTAAGCAGTACTCTTCTAAAGATAGACTGCCATAGTGGGAAGAAATTGATCTTACATACAAAATTTATGCCTTGGGATGCTCAAGAATTTCTGTCACAGTGTTGTTGTTGTTGTTGTTGTTGTTAATACCTCTGTTTCTCATTTATTTTATTTATTATTTTTCTTCATAGTTATTACCATCTAAACTGTAGCTATTCAGAGTAGCTGTTACGTGTTAAACAGACACAAAAATAATCTCTACATATCACAATCCCCTTCTAAAATTAGTTTTATTGTCCCCAATTTACAAAGGGAACAAAAAAAAGCTGGTCAGTAGCAGCCTTCAGACCCAAGCATATATATGGGGTTTCCATGGTCTTTTCCTGTATTACAACTATTTTTAAAGTGAACACCTGGAACTCAGGGCTAATGAATAGCTAATGTTGGGTTTAGAGATGCTGGCAGTTTAGTGAGAAAGATCCTTTTGGATAAGAAGACTTCTTAGGGATCCCTAAGATACCACCTAGTCTAACAGCAACTGTTTATTAAGCATCTATTACATGCCAGTTGTGTCATGTGCAGGAGATGCCAAGCATCCCATGGTGAGGAGTTGAGTTTCGTTCTGAAATCATAGTGATCCACAGAAAAGTTTTAAGCTACAAGGAGCTAGCAAGAAGCCTATCATAGGAGTCCAGGAAAAATGTGATGATGACCTGAACTGGGTGAAAGGGATTGGGAGGTAAAATCAACAAGGCTGGGTCATGGAGAGGCTAGGAAAAAAAGAAATAAAGTTTACTCCAGATTTCTGCTCAGGAAACCGAGTGACTGGTGGTGTCATTTTCTTAGGAGACACTGGGGGTGGGGAATTGATGTGTCTGTTTCTTTGAGAGGGAGATGGTGAACTCAGTTTTAGATAGGCTGAGTTATATAGGTAGATAACAGGATAGACATTCAAGAAGAGAGGTCTAGAGACAATTGGATGGAATGGTTTCAAGTGCAAATCTCTGTCAACTTCTATTCAAAGAAGAATGGCCTCCATTCAAATTAAGTCCATGTTTGAGTCCTGATTTCTTAGAAAAAGTTCACACTGATGTGTTTGAAATGGCCCATGCAGCTAAATTCCTCTAAATTTAAAGGGGAATCCTGATATATCTGTCCTAGGACACATCACTAAATGAGAACCATCATGCTGATGAAACACTTATCCCTAAGTGTTTCATTATGGAAAATTTCAAATATAAAAGCAGGAAAAATAATACTCCCATATACCTATTATGGTGATTCAACAACCATCATTCATGATCATTCTTATTTCATTGATACCTACCTACTTCCCTCCCCCAGATTGTATTATTTGGACCAAATTACAGACATTATGTCATTCCATCCATGTGCAATTTAGTATACTTCTCTAACAGGTAGGGATTCTCTCTCTTTTTTAATAACCACGAGATCATTATTTCTCCTAAAAATTTAACAAAATTATCATTGTTATTGATAATACTCATTAATGTTATTAAAAACTCAGTCAATGTTTAAATTTCCCTGGTTGTCTAATTTGTACATTTTTGTATAGCTTATTTGATTGAGTTAGGATTTTAACAAGGTCCACATATTCTGCATTTGGTTGATATGTCTCTTTAGTTTCCTTTATGTGTAGCTTCTCTCTATATATTTTCCTTGCAATTTGTTTATTGAAAAACCTGAATCATTAGCTCTGTAGTTTCTCACAATCTGGTTTTTGTGGATCGTATCCATGTGGCATCTTTTAATATGTTCCTCTATCTTTTGTATTTCCTGTAAATTAGTCATTAGATTTAGAGTTTTGATCTGACTCAGGTTAGAATTTGAGGCAAGAATATTTCCTAGGTAGTTGAATTATTCCATCAAGAAGTACATGGTGTCTGGTGGTCTTTTGGGGGGATGTTAGCAGCCAATGATAAACATTACACAGATCCATTTACTGACTTGGGTATTTGCAAAATGGTGCTCTTCTAATTCTATTACTCCTTCATTTATTATGACTACTTTTATAGAGAAAGCTTTTCCGCATATGACTACTGATTACACTAAGATACAGTTCCTACAGGAAAGGAAAGATAACTGCTTAAATTTTATTTACCAATTTTCAGAATTATGATTTGTTTTTTTCACATCCTCCGAAGAGAGTTAATGAGTTTTTGGTGAGTTTGTTTGTTAGTTTTGTATTGTTTTTAGTATCATCATGAACTTATAATAAACTTTAATATATTAGGTGTATCAATGCATTGCAGTAAGTATTCTTTTAGATTCTCAAGTATTCTTTTAGATTCTCTTTTAGATTCCCATCATTATTCAGCAGGAGCCAGTGGGTTGGTGCCTGAGTCCTTTTGACACTCCCACCATAGTCTCTGATGGTTCTTTGCTTTCTGATGTAACAAGATGTCCCACAATTATCTTATACAGTTCTTGCCCCAGTTCTGGAATCAGCTATTTCTCCAAGGAGCATTAGTTCCTTTTACCAGGAAATTGTTCTTAGAGACCCCAATCTGGGTTATTACTCTTGGGTTGGTCATTGTGTCTAGGTATTTACAGTGACCAAAGCTGAGAAGTACAAAAAAATTTAAGAAGAAAATATACTTTTCCAGTTCAAATTTAGGACTACAAGGCCATATTTACTTGGTTGGTTTTATATTGTTATATTTTTTATCTTGAGCTGAAAATCTTTCTTCCTAACAATATTAATATAATATTTACTTTATACATTAATAAAAGAATATATTAATGTAAGAATTACATAAAATAGTTTTGAAATAATAATACCAGTGGTATTATTACTAATAGTATAGTTAATGAGAATGTTTAAGTTTTTTGTTTTTCTTGTTTGTTTTGTGTTAGTTCTTTTTTGTCTTTGGGGTATTTCCTTCTACATTGCTGAGTTTTAAAGTCACCTGTGTGTAGATAAGTTACCAACTCAACCACAGATAGTTTCATTGTTTCATTTTTGCTTCTGATTTTAAAGAATGATTTTCATTTTCATTTTGACTTTTTATAATTTTAAAAGAAATTTACATGGTTTCCAAGCCAAATCTACAGAACAAGGTATTTCAGATATTAGTATTTTGTCACTTACTTTTCCCAGACTGCTTCTTATTACCTAAAAAATCTTAGATTATATCTACTAAAGAAAAGAAATAATGCCAGGTGTCATTCAGATTATTATAAATGATGGGGGTATTTCTTTTTCCTGTGAAAAGTAAAAAGAAAAATATTCAACCTTGCAACTTGGAATCATTTTTGTTTCTCCTAACAAGAATCTGTCTGTCAATTTCCCATAGTTTCAAAGCCCCACTGCACAGCCTGAATGAAAACAGTGTCATCATGATTATTAAAATCAATTAAATGTCAAGGTTTTTCCATTTGCATGCAGCTTCATTTAGACAAGAATGCTTTTCAGAAAATCTTTATTCTCTTGGGGATTTTTTTTCTCCCTGTAAGCGTTTATAATTAATGTGACAATATAAACTTAGCCATGTCTATAACTTCCTTCTATAGATCCACAAACATAATGTACTAAGCATCCAAGAGTGAATTTGCTCATTGTCCTAGAGAACTGGCACAATCCCAGTTTGAAGCCTCGACTTCACTGTTGAGGGCTCTCCCTCTCTCTTCCTCGTTGCTAGTTGTCTCTCTGCCCTATTGATTCCACAGCTCAGGGTCTCAGGGATCCAGCCTCATTTTCCTTTCTATCTTTCCCCATTCCTCTAGTAGCATTTTTCATGATGGATGATAACAAGAGTCTAGTTCCCCTGACACCAGTCCTTCTCTTCCAAATATAGCCACCAAAACAATCTTTCTAGAAAATCTTAAACTCCTACTTAAAAATTGTTGATAGCTTCCCATCAATCAAGAAACAAAATTGAAAATCCTTAGCAAGGTATCAACACTTTTCACAATCTTGTCCTAATGTTATGTGTTGCTGATCCACAGAATCCCCTCTCTGCTTTCCCCACCTCATGATCTCAGAGCATGTATGAATTATAATTCCTCTGACTTTGTTCATATTGTTTCTTTACCCACAATACCCTTCCTACACATCTTCACCTAATCAACTCCTACTCATCCTGTAGCACCCAGTTAGTTTAAGGGTCATCTCTCTTGTAGATTTCATCTCCCCACCTTCAAACCCAAACTAACCGTTCCCTCCTTCATGTTTCTGTTACACTATTGTCAAGCTTTATTTTAGTACTATATTTTTCATTGCAGGGAAGGGTTTATACACCTACTTTTTACTATGAACTATGGTAAGCCAACCAATAGGATAAACTATATGAAATGAACAAATTCCTAAAAACACACAGACTACCAAAACTGACTCAAGACAAAATAGAATATCTAAATAGACTCATTACAACGAAAGAGATGGAATCAGTAATCAACAACCTCTCAACAAAGAAAGGGACCAGATGACTTCATTTGTGAATTCTACAAAAATTTAAAGAAGAATTAACACCATTCCTACCCAAACTCTTCTAACAAATAGAGGAGGAACACTTCCTAATTCATTCGAGGCCAGTGTTACCCGGATACCAAAGCCAGACAAAGACATGACAAGAAAAGAAAACTATATTCCTACTTCTTATTGTAAGATGAAAGTGCCTGTATCTCATCCACCTTTATTCTCTTAGCATCTATCACAATGCCTGGCACACAGTGAGCATCAATAGAAGCTTCTTTGTTCATGAACCATTTAAAGGATAAATACAGATGTGTCTAAACTGGAGGAGCTTGTCTAATTTCAAAGCATTTTGAGTCCTAAGAGTATTTTTAAATGTTTATAAAAATCAACCAGGGAAGATCTTTTAGGGGACAGGGAGGAGAAGCTGGGAGGGAAGAAAGGATGGTTTCTTGTCATTGTGGCTGTAAAACTCATGTATTAATTACTCAGAATTCTTACTGATTATCATCATAACAATTTAACCATGTAACGTATGCCATCATTTTCTAAGCGAAAATTTTGGTTATTTGTGATTTTTTCCCAGAAAGTTAGAATGGTCCTTGGGTGTAAAACAACATGCTTTCTCTACATCACACCCTGCTTAATATTTATGCCTGCTACATGCTGCGATTTCTGATATTCTCAAGAATGGTTTTATCTTCTCTCTGACTGCTATTAGAAAAGAAGTACAGTAGAGCTTCCTTGGCAGGCTGATCATAAATGTAATAGGATTTCATCAGAAATACAGCAATATTCATGTCCATAGATTTATATACACAAATGACATTTTTGGAACTGTGATATCAGGTTCTGGAATATAAGAGTCATTTTTCACTAGCTGAGGTTTTAGAGAAATAGGTTCCAAAAACATCACCACTTGATACTTATGCTTACATCCCTCATAAGGTAAGTCTACAACATTCAGACATCGCTGTGATTTTTCTCCTCCAAATTCCCCCTGGGTGGGAGTTGGAATTTAGCATGGCTCAGGTATCCCTTAAGAAGGAAAGATTTGTATTCTTGCTTGTGAGAGTGGCTGCAAAGATGAGAGGCCAGCACAAGAGCATACCTTGTGTATTTCTAGAACACAGCAGATAATAATAAGGAGGAAATATAGTTTCTCAATAGCTGAATTACCCTGTAGAAAAAGCCTTGGTTTTTTCAGGCAGATACTTCGATGAGATCCTTGGGCTGGGGCTAGGAACAAATGGAGGGACAGATGGTGGCTTTTTTTCCCCCTTTGATTTTTGCAGAGTACAGAACATCAGTGTAGGATGAGAGTGGGATTACTGAGGAGATGTTAGAAGCTGTAGGGAGAGGAAGAAAAGGAAACATGAGCATTGGCACTGAGGTGCTATGAGAGAGTGATGGAGAATCTTAAGCTTTTGTTTTTTTTGTATGCCACATAAATTCCCTCTCCAGGGTTCCCATAACAATTTGAGTAAAATACTCATTTTTCATTAACATAGTGTTTAGTTAAATCTTGTTATTTTTTTTTCTTTTTCTAAGATTGAACCCAAGTGCTGAGTTGGCTTTTAAGGTGAGCTCATAGAGCAGAGGTCCCCATTAGGACCTGCTCTTATTTCAACTGTAAGCTGAATTTCAACTGTAATGCTCAGTGTACCAGCCCGAATGCTTTCAGCTATAAGAAATAGAAACCCCACTTTAAATGATGTGGAGAATAAAAGGAACTTGTTGATTCATAGGATTGAAAATTGGTCAAGCAGTTTCAGGAACAGCTGGATCAGGGTGCTGAATCCATTTCTCTATAGTTGTCTTGATTTTGCCTTCTTCCACGTAATGGTTGAGTTTCCAGACTCACTTTTATCACAGTCAGAAAATGACTGAAACGGTTCCATACATCACATCTTCCTGAAGAAAAAAGAGGGCTTTTGTTTTTTATCTTAATCACCCAACAAAATTCTGAATTTCACTCTAACTGAACCAATGTGAGTCCCATGCCCACCTCTGAACCAATCACCATGGCCAAGAGAACTGCCGTGTTCTCACTGGTTTAACATGGGGTTTGGTGCCCACTTCTGAAGCAATCACATGCAAGAATAGAATTTTTCTTTCTTTTTCTTTTTTCCAACTTCATGGAGATGTAATTGACATATACCATTGTGAGAGTTTAAGGTGTACCACGTGACGATTTGATATTTGTATGTATTGTGAAATGTTTATCACAATAAAATTAGTCAATATACCCTTCAATTTCACATAATTACTATTTTGTTATTGTTGTTATGGTGGGTACATTAAAGCTCTACTTTCATAGTACCTTTCAAGTATAAAACACAGTATTGTTAGCTATAGACACCATGATGTAACCTTCGACTCCCCAGAACTTGTTCACCTTATAATGGAAAGTTTGTACTCTTGATCAATCTCTCTCATTTCCCCCACCCTCCTGCTCCCTGGCAACCACCATGGTAGAGAATAGGATTTTCTTAATGACATAGGCCAGTTTTTGGGAGGGGCTTACCTCTGGAACTTGGTATACAGTCACTATTCCCCTTCAAACATTACCAAAAAGCTGTTCATGGATTTGAATATTATTTTTTTAAAAAAGCCTTGGTGTTGTGCATATGCTTAGCAATATACATCAATCCAGCTTGTCACTTCCGCTCCTTTCACGAGGCAGGATAGCACAATGAGTAGAAATTTGGACTCTGGAGTCAGACTGCCTGATATTGTACACTGGTTCTGCCACACACTAGCTATGGGCCTTGGGTAACTTATTTAACCTCTTTGAGCCTTGGTTTCTTTATTTGCAAGATGAGGATAGTATGAGCACACATGCCATGGAGCGGCTGTGAGTACCAAAGGCCATGATGATGTACAATGCTTGGGTCGGTGCCTGGTACATACATAGCAAATGCTCCATAAATGGAATGATGATGATAAATAATTGGTCTTGGCTCTTGCTTGGTCCTTCCCAGCTAAATAGATGGCATCACAAAATGTGACATTTTCTATAGTTCAAATAACAAAATATAAATGTTACATATCCTACATAACTGCTCTTTGGCAAGAATTGACAGAACCACAACTATTTAAGAGCAAGGGCTGCTAAAATTTGAGTTGAGCGTTTACATAACACAGTTAGTATAAAATTTTAAAAAGGGAAACAGGGGCCAAATAGTGGAAAAGTGATTGTAGCACTTGAGATATTAAAATATTAATACAGAATTATTAATAATGATAATTAATATTAACATTAAAATATTAAAGAGTTCCTACCAGAAGTTATATCAACCTTATTTCATAAACAGGCAGCATCAACTTAAGCAGAAAACAGTAAGTTGTCACCAAACATGAAGACACTGGAAGTCATGTATTGGATTTAAAATGGCCTCTAGTTTTCAGTGAAGCAATGTCTCTCTCCCTCCGTTTTCAAACAGAAACACAATTTTTAAAAATCCTGGTCTAATTGGATTGTATTCCCTTTTCCTCTACATTCATCCACTAACTGAAGTAGTAGCTCATTAAATCCATGCTCCAAATACTGCTGCTGTCAGGAGGCACATTTCTGAAATGAAAATAGGATCATAAAGAGATATCCGCACTTCCATGTTCATTGCAGCATTATTCTCAATGGCCAAGATATGGAAACAACTAAATATCCATCGGCGGATGAATGGATAAAGAAGATGTGATATACAGCGGAATTATTCAACCATAAGAAAGAAGGATATCATGCCATTAGCAACAATATAGATGGACCTTGAGGGCATTATGCTAAGTGAAATAAGCCTGACAGTGACAGAGAAGTACTGCATGGTATCACTTATATGTGGAATCTAAAAAAAGTCAAATTCACAGAAACAGAGAGTAGAAAAGTAGTTACCAGGAGCTGGAGGTAGTGTGGGAAATAGGGTGAGGTTGGTGAAAGGGTACAAATTTTCAGCTATAACATGAATAAGGTCTGAGGATCTAATGTATAACATGGTGACTCTAGTTGATAACACTGTATTGCATAATTGACATTTGCTAAGAGAGTAGAACTTAAGTGTTCTCACAACATATAGATATCTATATATACATGAGGTGATGGATGTGTTCATTTACTAGGTGGGAGGAATCTTTCACAATGTATACGTATGTCAAATCATCGTGATATACACTTTAGATATCTTACAATTTTACTTGTCAAGTATACCTCAATAAAGCTGGAAAAAAAAAAAAGACAAGTACATCCCACACCCTGCTCAGGCTTTGTTATATCACACAGCTTTAGTTCTCATGTCATTAGAGAAACATCAGCTTTAAGAAGAAATATCACGTTCTAAAAATCTCCAGAGGATGCAGAAACCTCTCGCAGAAATTCTCAAGATTTTGAAGCTATAAGAATTCTCTGAGCAGGCAGGTGGAGGAGAAAAGAACTGGTTTAAAATGCAGATTTTTAGGCCCAATCCCAGAGACCCTAACTTGGAATGTCTAGGGTAGGGCCTGAGAGTTTGCATTTTCCACAAATTTGAAGTAGGAGTTATAATTCCTGAATCTAGTACCCAAGGCATTCCTCAAAGACTAGAACCTTCCACCATCTCTTTGTTGTGTTAAAAGATGCTCTCATTTGCAAGTGGTAGCAAACCCAACTCAAACTGCCTTAAGCACTAAAGAAAGAATGTTGGTTTATATAAATGGAGAGTTAAGCAGGAATGTGGGCTTCAGGAATAGTTTGATCCAGGGGGTTATTCTATCACTAGGACTCACCTCTAGTTCTCTCCTCCTGCAGTTCTTCCTTCTTCTGTTGCTTTTCTCAGTCTTTAAACAGTTTCTTATCTGGCAACAACATGGCTCCAGAGCTCTATGCCTCATATCCACTCTCCGTCACCCAGAACAAGAGAACAGCCTCTTGTTCCAGCAAAAAGCTCTGAGACTCACCTTGATTGGATCAGCTGATATTCTCACTCCCACTGCTGGCCATACCAATAGGTTCAGAGATTATCACAATCATTACTATTCTTATCGCACTGAACTGCAAACTTGGTTTTCTCACTGGCTTCCAATAGATGGTGATTATATTATTTCTCTCTGTAACCCCAAAGCCTAGTACATAGTTGGTGCTCTCAGTAAATGCTAATTGGATTTTTAAAGCACATGGTTGGTTGTCCTCCTTTCTTATCGAACTCTTGCACTCACTCCACCCAGGCCTCAGCAGTCTGTGGGTGTCAGTGGGGCCCCATTCATAGTCAAATAAATAAGAATCACATTTTACTGCCTCTCTCTCCCATTGGCTTCATAGGACTTCAGCTCTTATAATTTCCTCTGCAGCCAAGTGTTCATGCCTGCCTCGGGAGCTGTCTTCAGATGGGTTTACCAAATTTGTTCCCCGTGTGTTCCCTGTGGAGTAGTGGGTATCGCTATGCTTACCAAGTTTCATGTCTTGTGGGGACCTGAAGACCCAATCTTTGTGTCTCCATGGAGATCCTGAATCTCTCCACGCAGCAGAGTTAGGGACACACACACTCCTTTCTCTCCTACTCCCCGCTAGTTGGTGGGTCCTGTGGTACTGCTGCTCAGGCCCCACTGTATCACAGAGGTCTGTGTGGAGCCCCATCAACTTTTACTTGCTTTCCGCTCTTCTCTGGGCGCATACCCTAGTCTGTGTACTGGGCTGAGGTCAGAGACCAGAGCTGGTCATCACGCTTCGCTAGGAATCACTTCTGCCCCTTAGCTCTGAAACATAGGATTCAAGCCAAGTTTGACCTACTGGATTCCTATCCCTCTGTCTCTCTGTCCCCTGTGTCCAGAGATTCCTGGCTGCACCCAGAGGCCATGTTGCTGTTTATCAGGCCCACTTAGAAACATTTGGACTTTTGCAGTGGGCAAGGCTGAGGTCTCAGCCATGAGGACCACATTTGCAAAGATGCCTTGGTTGTGTCTGACACCTTCCAAGTGGAGTGGCACAGTAGCCTTAACTTCTCTGAGCCTATTATTACTACAGTGTTACTGCATCTGTGAAATGGGGCAATACTTTCAACTTCTCGGGGTTCCCCAGGGCATCTAATGAGATGAAGGACTTGGAAATGCACAAAAGAGACTTCTTATTTTTTAGATTGATTTAACCCTAGTCCCCTATAAATATCTCCCTAGAACACTTCTGATTTTCTAATATACCTGCTTTCCCCAGGAGACAATAAAGCAACATGCCTTTATTGAGATCCATCAAATGCCCAGAACAGTGATTTTTTTTTTTAATAATCCAAGTAATGTTAAGGCAACTCATGCCTCTGCCACTTACTAATGCTGAACCGAGCTGCGTTCATTGGGTTTCCTGTGACCACAGGGATGCCCTTCTCACTCCACATGTGACTGACTTACTCAACACCAGACGTTCAATTGCCTTCTGGCAGAAAGAGTTCAGTAATAAGCCAGGCTCTTTCTGAACTCTTACTGGTATTACAATTGAGCAACATGAATTTTCCTTGTAGCCTGACTCCCCATCCCTTAAATTATATTCCATTAAACTCATTGAAACTCAATTAGGTACACGTGTGTAGAAATCCACATTTCCTAGATTCCCTCTCAGCCCATGGGACTGAAAGCCTCATTTACAGCTTTTGGGCTAGATTGTTTCAGAGGGAAGTAGTCTCTGGCTCCTCTGTAACCAGCATGGAAACATTCAAGGAAGAGGATTTCAGTTTGAGAGGTGTATAGTTTGTGGCTGAGAAGAGCTGTGTGCACACTACAGTTAGGGAGCAAATACCAGGAATCCAAATGAGTTCTGTCTTTAATTTGCTGTGGGGATTTAGCCAAGTCACTCTCATTCTGATCCGGACCTCAAATTTCCTGTGAAATGTGGTGGATGGGCTTAACCGGGGTGGTGGGAAAATCAAGTGACTTCAGAGGCAAGGCAGACACAGTAACTGAGTTTAGAGAGTGGGGCTAAGAACTTAGGGAAAACAGTGCATGCCCTACCTGAAACTGGTAACAATATCAATGATAATGCAAATAACAGTAATACTAGTTAACATGATTGAACACTTATCATTCCAGGCACTACCCTAAACCCTGAACGTGTATTAACTTGTATGTTTTTCATAACCCTCCTATGAGGTAGGTTCCATCTCCACTTTATAAATAAAAAAGCTGAGGCAGAGAGATGTTCAGTAACTTGCCCAGAGCCACACAGCTGATAAATGAAAAAGAATCCTCTGTGGGTAAGATCTGGGAATACAGTGCCAGTTCTCAACCTCTGGACTGTATGACCTCTAAAATCCTTCCATTCCTAACAACCTAAATCTCTATGGAAAGCAGTCTACAACTTAGTCAACGCTCAGTAAAGGTTGGTTTAGTCAATATACAGGAGTCAAATTTTAGGAACAAATATCACTTATTAAGTAGTTATTTGCCAAACGCCATGTGAAGCATCTACGGGTACTCATCCACAAATCGGTCCAAACCCATTTTGTAAGAGATTAACTAGGGTTCAATATATGATTGACTGGGCCAAGTTCATGGAGCTAGAAAGTGGCAGAGCTAAGATTTAAATCCTAAATGTGCTATAGACTTAACAGGGGTTAGCAAACCAGGGCTCACCTACTGTTTTAAAAAATAAAGTTTTTTAAGAAATAGAGCCGTGCTCATCATGTACATGTTATTTATGGCTGCTTCTTGCCACATTGGCAGAGTTGAGTAGTTAGAGATCGATGGCCCACAAAACCTGAACTATTTGCTATCTGGCCCTTTCCAGGAAAAGTTTGCCAACTCCTGGACTAGAAATGCAAAGGAGTGGGAAAGCAATTAGAATCAATGGGAAATACTGGAGACAACAAGGCATGTGGGGGCTTTAGCAGGGTCAGGGAGGTTAGCTATGGCATTTTTAGTAGGTAGGTAGATAAAAGGAAAATGGGTTCAATATTTAGATAAAAAAAGAAAAAAGACTGAGCTCCAGCAAGACAACTTCAGATGTGAAGGTAAAGCAAGCTGTGAGAAGTTATTCTGGGCAGTAGATGGCACTTCTAAAAGGCAAGGGATTGGATCAGATCCTGGGCTGAGTTTGAAGGGGATGTTGTTGCTATTCACTCAGCTATTCAAAGTTTCATTCACCAGGAGAAGAAGCCCAGCAAAGGAACATGCTGTAGTTCAAAGAAGGGAAGCTGAATTTCAGAAGAGGAAGGCTTTTCTCTCATTCATTCTATTCTTCCCTCATACATTTATCAAACATCCATTATGTATTAGGCATCAGACATACCACTGAATGGAGAAGGAGCTGGGATCAGAGACTGTTAAGGAGAACGGAGAATATAGAAAAGTGAGAAAGATATAGAGGAGGGAGAAGAGAAATGAGAACAAGAGGGAAACAAGCAGAGGCAAAGAAAAATCCAGCAGGAGGGAAACAGAGATAAAGAAGTAGAGAGGAAAGGATGAGGAGGAGGAGGAGGAGGAGGAGGAGGAGGAGGAGGAGGAGGAGGAGGAGGAGGAGAGAGAAAGTCAGAAAATTAAAAGGATACATGGACGTTTGAGCTGTGAGCTTCATAACAAATAATTATCTTTCTGTGTTTCCCTTTGCAATGTTAGTCGACCATTGTTCACAGTTCTTAAGCCACACTAAGTCCTTAAGTATTCAGAGACTATTCAGGGTCTACTTGGTTCTAAATGGGGGGAATTAATCTCTGACTTACCACTGAAATCTAGAACACTGTCTGATGGAGTGAGTAAAATTAAACTTGGACATAGAACCAACTCATAATGTTTTCCAACATGGATATTCAGGAAAAGAAAGAGAAAGGAGCTTACTGGTCTGAGGAGGTAAGACTTACAGTTAAATAATTATTGTGTAAAGTGCTGTGGAATCAAAGACCATCAGAGCTAGAAGAAATCAAATGATGATGATGATGACAATGATGATGATAATATAGGATGATGATGACAGAGCAGCAAATTAATGTTTATTGGTTTACTGTATTCTGGGTACTGTGCTAGTTGTTTTATCAACCTCATCTCTGAGTCCCCCCAACAACTCTCCAATTACTCCCCTCCATTATCTCCATTTCACAGAAGAAAAAAACTGAGGCATTGAAAAGCAAAGCCACTTACTCAAGGTCAAAGCTAGGGTGGAGCTGAGATTAGAACCCATCTCTCTGAGCCTTGAGTGCATGTTCAGAACTATTAAGCCAGTGGTTCTCTAAGCATGGACCCTGTGCCCTCAGGATCAGAATCACCCCAGGGAGTGGCCATTTGAAATGTAGATTTTAAAGTTCCACTCAGATGGACTGAACCCAAATCTCTGGGAGAGGATAGCATTTTGAACAAGATTCCCCCAGATGACTTCTATGTTTGCTGAGGTTTGTGAATCACCATATGAGACTCAGGTTCTAGTCCACTTCTTAAACTGTGATCCATAGAGAGCTTTCCAAGAGTCCATAATCCTATTGATGACAAACCGGAAAATTGCTCCCCACATTTTCACTCCCTCCTCTTTGAGGCAGTGTACACTTTTCTGCCCCACTGATTTTGAACAAGACCATTTGACTTACTTCAGCCAATGGAACGTGAACAGATAGGATATGATAGAACCTTGAACCATGTTTGTATAGTATGCCTTGTCTCTCAAGCTTTTAACTATCACTACTAAAAGAATGGTTGTCCCTTTAGCATGGGTTGCAGAATCAGACACATAGAGCAGAACTGAATGGTCCTAGAGCCAAGCACAGCTAAACCATAATCTGAAACAGAAACATCAAAGCCAACGACATACAGATAGGCAAGACAAATAGGTACTTGTCGGCCACTAAGTTGAGGGATGATTTGTTATTCAGCATAATTTCAACTATTAAAATATATATCCTATGTTGTGTGTTTATTTTTACATTGCAGGTCCATATTATGGAGAGAGAAACATATACCTTTTGACAAATTCTCAAGAGTCAGGGACCACCCCCGCCAACAGTATTAAGAACCATAGATCTACTTGAAAATCCTTCCCATTCTCAGTGGAACCTCAGGTTCCAGAACTTGAGTTCAATAGTTTTTACTGTCCCTCCTTACCTCTTAGAATGTAAATGTTTATTTCAGCTTTAAACTCTAAGGGGTTTAAACAGAATATGCTATAAGAATTCTGAGAATAGGTCTGGATGATGGTCTTAGGACACTCTCAAAATCATCATGAGATGGAGAGAAAGGAGGAGGAGGAGGAAGAGATGGAGAAGAAAGGAAAGGAGAGAGGGAGGAAAAATAATAAGAATTATTAAAGTACGGAGAATCATTTTTCAAGATTTTCCTCTTCTTACACTTTATAACTTGCCCATTTTCTCTCTAGTGGAAAGAAATTTATCTCTACCTCTGAAATAAATATAAACAACTCAATCAATGTTTTGTAAGAGACATAAAAAATTTAAAGTATTAGGCTGGGTTGGCTCCTATATAAATAAACATATACGGAATCTATATTCAACACCTCAATCGTAAAAAGTATGTTAACGTGTTTCAGGAAGTTAATAAATTTGTATGCACAAATTTTTAAAATTTGTAAATACACACAATTTATGTGGGGTTTATTTTTTGACCCACAGGTTGTAAAGTAAACAGCCTGAAGGCCCCTTGGTAGAAGTGGCAAGGCCCCCAGGAGAATGTAAAGTGACCCAGCCAAGGTTCCATTTGTTTTACGTCACTGCTCATATATTATCTGAGTTGGAGGCCAAGCAAGCCAATCTGTTAACAATTCATTTTCCTGTGCTGGCCTCATCCCCTCGGCTGTTGCTGTTATCGGTAGAAATTTCAGCATGGATGGATGGTTTCTGCCCAGTCAGGGAGACGCAACTGAGCTTGAATGGAGTCCAGCTGGCAGGATTCCTGATTGCCAATATGACCTGCTGTTTTCAAGGAGAGCAGAATTCAAACGGTGATTAGTGAGGTGATAGGAGAGTGAGAAAGGGCACATGGATTTGCATGTCAGACCCCAGGCTACACTAGGACTGGAGAAGGGATTTTTCAGGAGGACTTGAAAGGGCTTTTTCTCCCCTCTGCCTCTTAATAATGTTCTCTGCCCTTTTTTGTTTTGATTCATCCTTTGTTTGTCAATGTCTGGGATACAGCTCTACTTTGGATACCAGATGCAACACTTATTTGCTGTGCATTATAAGGCTGTTACTTAACCTCTCTGTGCTTCTGTAATCTTATTGTTTAAGGACAATCTGCTTTGAACTAAAATGAGCTGCTAAACTGGGCAACACAGTGTGGTGGTTGAGAACGTGGGCTTCAGAGCTTCTTGCTGGGTGTGAATTCCAGCTCTACTACCCACTTGTGCAGCCTGGGGCAAGTTACTTAACCTCTCTGTGCTTCAGTTTCCTTTATTGTGAAATGAACATGATAATAGTTTTTACCTTGGAGTCTTGTTTTGATGAGTTAATACGGTCAACACTACTGGGCCTAAGCCAGCTTCCAGGTGATTCTGCAAGAAGGAGGGAAGCAAGGCATCTCTATGAGAAAATTTTCTGCACATACTTGGATAATTAACTTCCTTTCTCTATACCTCAGTTTTCGCATCTATAAAATGAAAAGATGGGACTGAATGGTTTCTGAACTGCTCCTTTAAAACTTCATGCTTGCATAATTCATGGTGGTGAGAATATGGAAGCAATAGAAGTGTCCTATAATAGATGATTGGCTAAAGAAGCTGTAGTACCTATTTACAATGAACTATTGCTCAGCCATAAGAAGAGATGAAATACTGCATTCGTGACAACATGGATGAACCTCAAGATAATCATGCTAAGTGAAATAAGCCAGACAGAAAAAGTTGAAAACCACATGATATCACTTTTATGTGGGATATAAACCTAAAAGTAACAAATGAGCAGGACAAACAGACTCATGGACATGGACTATAGACTAGTAGTTACCAGAGGGTAGGGGAGAGTGCGGAAGAGGATGGTAGATGAGGTAAATATATGGTGACAGAAAGAAATCTAACTATGCGAGGTGAACACACAATATAAATATATATATTCCTTACTGCTAAAATGTATATAGCTGAAACTTATTGGATTTTGTTAACTAATGTCACCATAAATAAATAAATTAATTAATTAATTAAAACTTTATGCTTCTGTGGGCATGTATACTGACCCAAAAGATGGTGCTTCGTGCCTCTGTGCTTTTGCACATGCTGTTCCTTCTGCCTGGAGAGACTACCCTAACTCTGTCCATTTGGGGAATGTCTACTCACCTTCCATGCCCCAGCCGTTATGTTGTTTCCTCTGCAAATCCTGCTCTGATCTATCTAAGCAAAGATGATCTAGCCTGGCCCTGGGGTCTCCACTCTAGAGGTTGGCTCTTGTCACACTCAACTCCTTGTGCTAAATTCATGTGATGTACATGGACCAAATCTGTTTATCTTTCTGCAGTTCACCTTTAGTAAACTAGTAAGACTTTCTTCAGGTGGGTTTTACTCAACAGACTTAAGCTGGACCTCTCAAGAGGATGGAATTAGGAGATAAGCAGAGAAGGTGGGTAGAATGGTCCAGGACTGAGTGAAGTGAAAAGAGGTATGAGGTGGGAGGCAGTGAAGAGAACAGCTACTCCAGCTTGGAGGAGAGTGCTGAAAGACTCTGTTTTTATTCTGGCTTATGATATAAAGTAAGTGTTTAATAAGTATTTGTAGAATGATGAAGAGGATGGATGGATGGATCGGTGGATAGATGGATGGGTGGATGGGTGGATAGGTGGATATATGGGTGAATAAAGAAGTTATAGCGTGAGAATGAAAAGCCAGATATAGGCAGCTATCCAGGCACAGGGACCATAGTCAGAAACTCAGGAAATCAAGACACAAAGGAAAGATATTTTACAGTTGTCTGAGGAGAATCAAGTTAGCTGATCTCAGAATCACAGATAAGAATATGGGATATCACCTTAATAATGTGGGATGAGTATATAGTCTAGGCTTTCCCATAGATGAGCTATAAAATGGGTCCAGAGTGTGGTTTGGAAGGAAGGCTTAGTTACCAGTTTCAAGAAGTGAGATGAAGGCCGAAGGAAAAAATAGAGCCTCAAAAAACCTGTTTTCTTTGCTAAAGATGTCCCTTCCCAACCTTGACCTTTCACTTTTCAGATTTTAGCATCAATTCTAATGGATCCAAACGTTTCTCTTGCCCTGAAGTACCTTGGTTCCTCATGCAGATGACTTTTACAGAGCCCCCCACACCCCTATGTCCCCACCTTGCTGTCCAGGATGATCTGAAAAGTGAGGCCCTCAGTCTGCACTGACTTAAGGTGGAGGAAGAGTGCACACGATATATCATGAAGGACACACACTGTAATACTGTGATGCAATTCTGACACAACCACCCAGAGTTAGTGCCGACTCTACAGGCTCAGGGCAGATCCCCCAAAACACTGCCCTGACTTCAGATACCAGCTGCAAAGCTAGAGTTCCCCAGGCTACCCACACTTCTGACCAACTGGCTGCAGACATAGGGGTTCCCACTACCTCCCTCAGGCTTGATAATTCACTAGACTAAATCACAAAACTCAGAAAAGTACTATGCTAGTGATTACAGTTTTATTATAAAAAATACAAGCCTGGACTAGTCAAATGAAGAGACACATCGGATGTTATGGACTGAATTGCATTCTCCCAAAATTCATGTTAAAGTCCTAACCCAAGATAACTCAGAATGTGACTATATTTGGAGACAGGGCCTTTAAAGAGGTGATTAAGTTAAAATGAGGCCCTTAGGGCCGACCCTAAACCAGTCTGACTATTGTCCTTATAAGAAGAGGAAATTTGGCATGGAGAAAAGACACTGTGAGGACACAGGGAGAAGGAGACCATCTGTAAATCAAGAGAAACTTCAGGAGAAACCAAACCTACTGACACCTTATCTCAGACTTCCAGCCTCCAAAACTGTGAGAGGTCAATTCCTGTTCTTTAAACCACTATGTCTGAGAACAACAAGAACCTCCAGTCACTTGGGAAATTTCAAGGGTATAGAGACTTCCTTTTAGAAACCAGGGACAAAGACCAGCCCAATTCTTTATCACACAAAAACAAAACACAAAAACATATAAATACATGTGCATGATACATGTATATATAAATACTATATTGAATTATTCTAATTATACAATATATTGGAAAGATCAGTTTCCACATGTGGCAGTTATCTCCAGGTGGAGGGAATTGAAAGGTTTGTGATTTTCAATGTCAGGTGAAAATGTATTGGCTTCGTAGTCAGAATTCTATTTCCCTTCTTTTTTACTATCAGTCTCAGAGGCTCAGGCCAATACCGTGGTTAAGAATTTGGATCAAGTTTCATCTTATTAGCTATATGACTTCTCTAGAGTTCAGTTTCTTCTTTTGCTAGATGAATCTAAAACAACAGTTCCTACCTTAGAGATCAGACAGAGCCTAATGCAGTGCCTGGGACTTAGTAATTAGCTATCATCGGATCATTATTGTAATGACCATGGTTAACATTTTTAGAACTCATCTCATCGTCTAACAAATCACCTGAAAAATGACATTTATTGAGCACCTATAGCATGCAGGGCCATGAGTGATCCAGAGCCAGGAGACCTATTCCCCTGAATGTTCCCAGAAACTTATAACCCCCCTCCACAGAACATAGGTAGCACATGCCCAGGTATGTCCTCTATTGAGGTTCTGGCTGGCACCTGAAAGATGAGGAAGCTGCAGGACTGGCAAGGCTGAGAGACCTGGGGAGGGGCTACACCAAGTGAGAGTGGCACCTGGGCACAAAGTTGACAGTAGTCTCAGAAAGCAGTCCATCTCTTCATTTGCCTTTTCTATCCCAAAGGGAAACTAAGGCTCAAGGAGGTAGTCACTTGGCCAAGCTCACCCAGTTAGTAAGCGGAGGAATTGGATTCAAACCCAGACTGGAAACAGGTACAGCAGCCACTATGGCTTGTGACCACCAGAATCAAGCTAGAATGGAGTCAAGTGGCTGGTTGATCAAAGCCATCTACTTTTTCCCTCAGTGACCAGAATCTTTTCTCCCTCATGATCTCTAGTGAACCATTTCAGAACCGCCTAATTCAGAACTGCATCTTAGTATCAGATTGTAACAAATTTAAGGAACTTTAAGAAAAAAAACAAAAACCAGGAAACACCATCTACTTAAAGATGGATATTTAGTACACATTGCAGTTCCCAGGAGGATTTACTTTAGATTTAACATGTTAGAATAATGGCTACATAAGTACATGCAAACATACAAGCCTATCCCATAGAAAGTTCCTAATTATCATTTCCCAATAGAAGGCCTCTTGGTTTTTCATACCCAAACTTCATAGAAAGTATGTACCTCAACAATGTACGCTGATGTTTACATAGGAAAAATTGTATTTATGTCTCCAAAATTCAATGCAACATTTTAAACTAACTGCTGTACAGAACATCTCTGATGCTACACGCTAAATACAATTGGTGCAACATCAAGATCAGTTTGAAAAGTATGCACAATGTCTGCAAAAGATATGTGTCTGTGTCACAACTAAGAGAAGCCATGTTACCATGAATGAACTACTATTTATTTTCTTTTCCAGAACCTTTAAGAAATATAATTTATATACTATAGCCTGCATCCATTTAAAGGTAGAATTTCAATAATTTTTGACAGAGCTATATATCTGGGAAGCCACTGCCACAATTAAAGTAAAGAACATATCTATTACTCTTGAATTTCCTTGTGTCCCTTTGCAGTCCATTCCTCCCTCTACTCTCAGCCCCAGTCAGCCACTGAACCAAAGCAATTGTTTGCTACATAAATATTAATTATATGACGATGTTGTAGGCATTTTATATCCTAAATGAGAGTTTGTCAATATCAATTTTCCTGTGTTCTAGTTATATTTTAGGAAACTGGTTGGGAACTTTGGATTGATACCTAAAGCACTATAATTTTCTTATTTTAAAATAATGCAAACTAAAACTTCCACATCTAGGAAGATAAAAATATATGTTTTTTTTTTCCTATTCCTCCCACCAAGTACAGCTAGAAACCCTGGATATGATAGATGAGAGGGAGAGAAAGAGAGAGGAGAGGGATGAATAGATACATAGATGATAGATAGATTAGATTAATAGATAGATGATAAATAGATAGATGATAGATAGATAGATAGATAGATAGATAGATAGATAGATAGATAGACAGATAGATATAGATAGATAGATAGGTAGATGAGAGAGAGATAATAGATAAGATAGGTAGATGAGAGAGAGATAATAGATAGATATATGAAGACTCTGAAAGGTAAGGAGAAAAAGAAAGACTGGATAGAGACCTCAGGAGTTGAGAAAGAATGCATTAGTGAGTAGTCTGAGATTTCTCTTGGCCTCCTACATTCCAGAGTTGGAGCTGTGAAGCTGGAAACCCAAAAACACCAAAAAGGTGCAAACAAAAAGAAAAAGAAAAAGAACTAATAACAAAAGACTGCTCTTTCTAGGCAAAGGACCAGGAAAGAGGCAGCTTAGTAGTACAGACTTTTAGACAATAACTGCTCTACTACATCCAAAAACAGAAAAATCAATAGCCCCATACACGCTTACACCAGTCAAGACAGAGGGGGAAGCCTAGACTTCTACTTTCGTGAAGCTGTAACAAGGTGTCCCAGTACTCCTGCTGGGACGGTGTCAGGGAGGTCCAAGTAAGGAGCCAGTACTTTCACCCCTACCAATCAATAAGGATCCCTTCCTGGACTTCCACTTCCAGGTGACGGTAATGAGGAGTCCCTCCCTCTCTCCACTGGAATGACATCAGAGGCTGTCTATGAAGAGCCAGGAATTTTACCACTGCCCAGTGGTGATGAGGCTGCCTCATGTCAGTGTCACTGCAGACCGTGTGGGGAGCCGGGACTGCCCACTTAGTATTAATAAGAACCCCACCCCTTTGGGTGTCAGTGGTGGGAAATCTGGACTTCTACCTCTTTCTGGCAGTAGCTAGGTGGCATTCCTACCACTTGCCTCACCAGAGCAGTGTCAGAAAAAGCCAGCTAAAACCAATTGTATTTAAACAATTCAGAGTCCCATAACATAATACATAAATGTTCAGGTATCAAAAAAAAAAAATCACCCGTCATAGCAAGAACTAGAAAGATCTCAAACCAAATGAAAGAAGCAATTAATAGATGTCAATGCCAAGATAACAGAGATGTTAGAATTATCTCACAATGACTTATTAAAACCATGATAAAAATGCTTCAACGAGTAATTTTGAATGTGTTGAACCAAGTAAACAAATAGAAATGCTCAGTAAAAAAAAATAGGACATCTAGGTGAAGAAACAGAAAATAAAAAGAAGAAACAGATAGAAATTTTAGAACTAAAAAATATAAAAAGCTCAGTGGATCAGCTAACAGCACAATGCAGGGGATAGAGGATCGATGAACTGAAATATAGCACAATAGAAAGGACCCAATCTGAACAACAGAGAAACAAGAAATTGAAAAAATAAAATAAACAGATACCAGGACCTATGAGACTATAACAAATTATCTAATTTTGTGTCATCAGCATCCTAGAGGAGAGGAAAAAGGGGGCAAAGCTGAAAACATACTCCGAGAAATAATGGCTGAAAACTCCCCAAATTTGTCAAAACACATAAACATACAGATTCAGGAAGCTGAGTGAACAAAAGACACATCATCATTAAATTTCTGAAAACTAAAGGCAAAAAAAGAAATTTGAAAGCAGCCAGAGAAATGTTTGTGAAATTCAAGTGTGTTGTATATGAAGAAGTAGTTTCTTCATTTGTATGTTTATGTAGTATTCCATTGTCTGTGAAGACCATAATTTTATGGCTCATTCTACTACTAAGGGACATGTGATATATTTTTATTTTACCTTTTGTCTATTAGAGAATAGAGCTGCTGTGAACATTCTTATGCATGTCTTTGGTGAACATATGTAGGCATTTCTGTTGGGTATAAACATTGGAACAGAATTGTTGGATCATAGGGTAAGTGTATATGTTCAGCTTTAAAAGAAAGTGCCATAAGGCTTTCCAAAGAGTTGTGGTTGGTTCACATCCTTGAGACCACCAACAACATTGGATAACTTTTCATATGCCCCTTAGGTGGTCATACTGCCTAATCTGAGCATTCACTGGTTCAAGGATGTCTTGATGTCCTAACTTGCTCCCTATTTTTGTCTTTCTTCCAAGCTGTGTTGGCTTCACCTTCAGTAAGGTCCCCATGTGATGACCAGACCGATGTCATGAGAAAAATGAGGCATTTCTTTTCCCTTTCCCAGTCCCTCCAGCCTAAGTTGAGGAATGAGCATTCATTAACGTTCAACATGTGTGCCTCCATTACCGATTAGTGATGGGTTGGGTACCACGTTCTCACTGGCCAGATCTCAGTCACATGCTCACCCTGGAATGAAGGCGATGTCAACTCTACCTGAAGTTCTTACATGAGGAATGTGGAAGAGATTTCCAAGAGAAAAATCGTGGTGCTGTGAGAAGAAGAGTTGGTGGGTAGCAAGAATATCACACATCTATTACAAGGGTCATATGCTAAATATACCATGTGATGTAGGCAGAGACTAAAAATATGAAGGATTTTAGAATCAGGATCCAAAAAGAAGTTAGCAGGCAAATCTTAAAATATGACATTTATAAGGGATAAATATAAAACTTCATACTTAGGTCTCAAAAATTACACAAGTCCAAGACAGATTTTGCAAAAGTTCCTAGAATTAAAATATATAGGTTGTTCAGACCAAACTCAATGAAAGTTAAGAGTGCATTGTCAAGGACATAAAACTGAAAGCTTTTTTAGGCCACATTAGAAGTATTAGGTCTAAAAGCATATTTGAGATACTGAACTTTGTTCTAATTCACTTCAAATTATAAAGAACAGTAAAAGAGAGTGTCCAGGTAGATGAAGGGAGCTTGAAACCAGCCTTGTGAGATGTGGTTAAAGAAATGTGGAAAGTTTTGCTTAAAAGAGAGAAGCTTGGGACCTGGAAAGAAGAGAGATATGACAATTACTTCAAATCTTGAGAGAGCTGATTTTTATATGAAAAGATTAAATATGTTCTGTTGGGCCAAAGGAGGTAATCTTAGAGAATCCAGCTGTCACTACAAGGATGAAGGTCCCACCACTTGTCTAAATAGATGCTTCTTAGCTGAGGGTCAAGGCTGACTGATCACTTTTCAAGAATGTTATAGCTTGCACACCAGAGAGGTACTTACTAGTTCAGCTTTTCTGTAGACCTCTAATAAAAAAAGGTCAAATCTGCTTGGGAGGTATTGGACACCAAAGTCCTCCCTCTCAAACTTACAATATACAATGAGCATATTAAAGATATCAACAAAGCATTCAATCAAAGAGCCTGTGTAGCTTCCATTACATCAGTGTTTTCCAAACTTTCTGAATCAAAATATCTTTCTCCCCCTAGTAACATCTACCGACATCCCTTAGAACTAATGTCTGGTGAAACAAAGTTTGAGAAACTGGACAACTTGGTGTTTAGAGTTCTAGCTAACCCATACGCCCAGAACTTGGTTGAATGGGCAAGATTAATAAAGGCTGTGTACTTACTCTCTTTCTTTGTATCTCTCTCTCCTTCCAGTTTCCCCAGCAAGAAAAGTAAATGCTATTCTGAACTTTTTTCCAAGCAAGCTTCACAGTTTACTTATAAATAACAACATGATGTATTTCTGCTCATGCTGGCAAATATATTACTTAGTTATTGCTGTGTAACAAAACATTCTGAAAAATCACTGTTTCAGACCAATAAGGATTTATTCAGCTCATAAGTTTGTGAGTCTGCTCGATGGTTTGTATCCCACATTGGTTAAACTTAGGTAGCAGATTCGGCTGTTCTGGAATGGGACAGGGACAGGACATCTCTGCTCCACATCTCATTATCCGGTAGCTTAGCTTGAGCTTATTCACATGGCAGCTAGTCAGGGTTGTAGGAGAATGAAACGTGTCTTGAGGTCTGGGGTCGGAACTTATGCACCTTTGCTTCTGCCAATTTCTACTGTCCAAAGCAAATCACAAGGGCAGCCCAGATTCAAGTAGGAAAATAGACTACATCTCTTGATGTGAGGGGCTTCGAAGTCTCGCTACAAGGGCTGGGGATACAGTGAAGCCATGGGTCATTAATGTAATCAAGCCATAACCAAAATCAAGAAAGAAATTCCATTCAGTTCTACCTTTGACTGCCATCTCCAGCCCCTTATCTACTCTTTTAACTTTGTAGTGCACGAATATTGATTATGCAGGACCCACAACTGGGGAAACGCCTAAGGGTGCTTACTATGCATCAGGCACGTGTTATATTAGGAGATAAGAAGGTATTAGCAGGCATCCCACCCTCAAGTCTAGTGGAAGAGTCACATGTGTAAAAACCAAGTGAGAAGCACCATGAATGAGAAATGCTCAAAATTTGCTGGCAGCCCAAAGGAGAATATGATTAACTCTGTTCAAGTCCATCAGAGAAGGGGCCATAAAAAAGAGCTGTGTGAGTTGGCGTGAATGGGGAATTTTCTGGCAAGCAAGGAGAGGAAAGGCATTCCAGAGAGAAGGAACAACATCTACAAAGGCATGGAGACTTGAAATAGGTTGCTGAGTACATAATATGGTAGATATGGTACAGATGAAGGCCAGGAATGATGGGAGATGAACCTAGGAGCTAGGGATTATTGAGGAACTTAGGTGCCCTGCAGAGAAGTTTGACTTTATGCTGGGCAGGAGGTGGCTGGAAAGAGGCTGGAGGAGAGTATTAAGCAGAGTGGGGGTGCATGGTCAGATTTGCATTCTAGAAGGAGGACTTAGGTTGCTGAGTTGGGGAGAGACCAGAATGAGGGAGAACTGCATCATTCTCTGTTTTGGGTATGTTGAGTTTAAGATGCCGTTGGGACATCATATGGGGGTGGATCACTCATTAGATTAAAATGCAGAAGGAGACTTCAGTGCTGAAGCTGGAAGAGGAACTGTGGGAAAGCAATCCCATCCTCTCCAGGATTTCCTCACTCTTTTTTGTATCTCTCTATTGACATTTCTTTCTCTCTTCTCACAAAGACATCCTGCAAGTCAGAGCCCAATTCTTCCCCTATGCTGGGAGGAGAATAAATAAAAAATTTCACAGGGGCGGGGCAGGGAAGGTATCTGCTTTCTGACTGTCTCTAGAAAGTGACAGAGCCTCAGATCCCAGCCAAGTGTCCTTTCTCTCCTCGTTCCCCTGGTGCGCGCGCGCGCGCACACACACACACACACACACACACACACACGCACACATCATCATCATCATCATCATCTCCTACAGTCTAAAAGGCAGGCATTTCGACATTTCTGCGCTGATCTGTGTTTTTCTCTCAGGGCCATCTGTCGCTGACTCTGCTATAAATTTTGTTTTGTTTCCTTGCCATATGGCATAATTAATTACTTCAAGGCACAAAGGACCCCACTGCTCCATAGGCTGGGAGCCAGCTGGCTCACAGAGGAGCAATTTGCCATGATGGGGCATGGCCTGGCTACTGTATCTTGTCACCCAATTCCCAGAGCAGAACCTGAATTGGCTGAAGCCCCGTTCCCCGTGGCAGCATGTGACAGCAGCTTGGCAGCAGCAGGACCCTATGGTGACATGGGTGGCATTTCTAGACAATAAGGACGCACGCCACCTATTGCCACAGAAGGGACTGTGTGTGTACTGACTCAATTGGGAAATTCAACATCATTTATCTTTGTCGTTTAACCACTAAGTCAAGAACAGTCTGTGTATTCCGCTTGGGCTGTGGTTTGTTGGACTTCCAAGTCTTTGGAAGGCAGCTGAGGAGGGAAAAATTAAACACAGCCACAGAAGGTTGGGATGTGGAAAGAGCCTCTCTCCCTGTGTTTAGCCTCCACATCTGTAAACAAGGAGGATAAGATGAGCACTCAGTCCTCTTCCAGCTCGCACATGCCAAGATTCCATTAATTAACCAACAAATAGTCAATCAACAACCAGTCCTATGCTAAGTGCTGGGAACATAGCTCTGATGGGGCAGAAATAGCCCCTGTTTTCACGGAGCTTCCTCCTAGGTGGGGAGAACCATGATATGCCTGCTCACACACATGTAGTATACATGTAAACAGACCTCATAATCACAGGTGATAGCCAATGAGATGAGGGACTGAATCAAGCAAGGCAGAATTTTTTAAAAGAACATCAGGAGTAGCATCTTCACAGAGAGAAATCATGGAATATCCCTTTGAGGTGGCGACTTTTGTTAAATAGATTTATGAAGTAAAATTCACATACCATAGCATTCACCCATTTAAAGTATACAATTCAGTGGTTTTTAACATATTTTCAAGGTTGTACAGTCACCATCACAATCAAATTTTGGAACATTTCATCACCCTAGAAAAAAATCTTATACCTATTAGTAATAGTCACTCCTCATTCCCTGCTTCCTCCTACGCACTAATCAACTTTCTGTTTCCAGGGATTTGCCTATGCTGCACATTTATTATGAATGAAATTATATGAATGGTTTCTTTCACCCAGCATCATGTTCTCCCGATTTATCCACAACATAGCATGTATCTTGACACAACATAGTATGTCACTTTTTCATTGCCAAATAATATTCCACTGTATGGATATAGCACATTTCATCTAGCCGTTTAGCAGCTGATAAACATTTGGGTTGTTTCCACTTTCTGGCTATTATGAATAGTGTGGTTAAAACATTCTTGTACTAGTTTTTGTGTGAACATGTTTTTATTTCTTGAAGGAGTGACATTTAACCTGAGATCTGAAGGGTAAGAAAGAGTCAGTTATGCAAAACACTGGGGGAAGATTATTCTTGGCTGAGGGATCAGCACAGGCAAAGTTCTGGAGATGAGCAGACTTCAGGATCCTGTGTGTGTCTCTCAGACTTTAGAGGAATTAAATAAGCATCTTATGTGAATGGCGCATATCTAACGCTGCTGACCTTTGATGGGTTTTAGGACAAAATCTGTGGTACCTGAGTCTAAGGGTTTGTTGTTGGCTCAGAGTAAGTAAAATTCATTGGGTTGGACAAATCGGGGTGGTTCCTGCAGGCCCCACTGTTTGGGGGAAGTGCAAGGATCATGGGCCAAAAAAGTTGAATGGAGGGATTCAGAGTGGCAGCACAATGTGGAGGAAGAGAGATTTGAATGACAGATCCTGGCACTGGCGTGCATGCATATAACTAACTCCTCTCCAACCCCCACAAAATCTAGTCTGATTACCTGGCCCCAAATACCCTCTCTCAGCTTCAATATCACCTGGCCACTAGTGAGAAGTTCTTTTTCCCTTAAGGAGTCCTTGTATTTTTTTCTCCCAGCTTTATTGAGATATAATTGACATATAATATGCATAAGACATTTATACGTTGCAAAATGATTACCTCCAAAGCATTAGCTAATACCTCCATCAGGTCACATAATTATCGTGTGTGTGTGTGTGTGTGTGTGTGTGTGTGTGTGTGTGTGTGTGTGTCTGTGTGTGTATGTGGTGAGAACATTTAAGTCCTACTCTCCTAGCAACTATCAAGTATTTAATACAGTTTTATTGACTATAATCACTTAGTGTTTGTTTTTAACCTGGCTTTACCTGGATCAACCTGGCACTAGTTGTAAGGGGCTGAGCTCACACTGGCTTAGATGTCCCTTGTGAAGGTCCAGAGAGGGCAGGTCACCAGGTACTGCTATAGGGAGGGTCTTACATGAGCATAAGATAGCAACAGAAGGATAAATCTATCCACTTGGCAGTGAAAGGAGATACGGCTGAGAGAAGTTAGGGCCACAGAACCTAGATCTAGATTTAAGTGCCCTCCCTCCCAAAAAGGAAAAGCTAGCTCTTGGAAGTAGATTCTTGAACTCTCTTCAGCAACGCCTTGGTCTATGAGTATACTCTTCTTCATATCTGATAAAGCATCTCCACACAAGACCCAGGCTCCTTATGTCTTTCTGCTCTATCATTCTTAACATTTTTGTCCCATAATCGATAATGGCTGCTGTAGCACCAGACATCACATTTATATCATAGGCAGGAAAAAAGAGGAAATGGCAAAACTGCTCTCACCTACTCATCAAGTTTGTTTATTTTAAGGAATTTCTTGAAAGCCCTATCCAACAACTTTTATCTACATTTCATCATATATTCCTATATGCAAGGTAGGCTAGAAAACATGCTCATATAGCCAGGAATATTGCTGAGCCCAGCAGTAGCATGTGCCTGTTACTCAGGTAGAAGTGGAGGGTGGATAATAGGCAACTAATAGCCTCCACAGCTAGGTCTGAGTTCAGTCACCTCCTCAGGGAGGGCTCCCCTGCCCACCCTAGAAAATATGACTTCTCACTCTAAACCTCCACTCTGATACATGTTTCAGAGAATGTATCACTCTGAAATTCCTTATGTATTAGTTTCCTTATTTGCAGACTGACTTCTCCCACTAGCATGGAAGGTCCATGACAGCAGAAACTATATCTGTCTTATTCAACACGGTCTCAAGTTGTAGAACTATGCAGAACTGTAGGTGAGTGTTGAGTAGATCCCACCCCGCAGAGCCTGGCACAGAGGGACTGGGACTAACTAATGTTTCCTGCACCATTTCCTTGTTCCTGCCATTGGCATGGCCATGAGATCGAATTCAGGCCAATGAAATAGGGGCAGAAGTAACATGAGCCACTTCTAGGCTTGGCCTCTAAATCTCTCAGTCCATCCTCCATGTTCTTGCTTTCCTCAATGGCCAACGAATCAGTAGAGCCATCTTAGAATATGGCAGAGCTATAGTGTAGAAGAGGTCCAGGTTTCTGACTGCAAGAAACAGAAGTCCCCACCCACACCAGACTGGAATATGAGTGAGAAAGAAATCTTTAGTTTAGAAATATGTCTTTAAAAAGAAATCTTTAGTTTGAGCAATTGAAGTTTGGGGCTGTTTGCTACAGCAGCTTTTTACTAGCTTCTGCTACATCAGAAACGACCCCAAAATGCACCTTAAAACAATATCTTATGTCTCATAATTCTTTGGATTGCTTCTGTATTTCCTCTGCTAGTTTTGCCTGGGCTCATTCACACAGCTGCAATGAGTCAAGGGGTTGGCTGGGCTGGAGGGTCCCAGATGGCCCACTCAAGGTCTTGCAGTTGATGCTGTCTGTCTAAAGAGCCACCTCAGATTTCCTCCATGTGGCCTCTCATCCACTAGTAGGCAAGACTGGGTTCCTGCACAGCCTAGTGGTTCCAGAGTTCTAAGAGGGCAAGAGAAACTGCAGTGCCTCATAAGACCTAGCCTCAAAGATACACAGTATCCCTTGTGCCACATCCTGTTCATCAAATTCATCACAGATTCAAGGGAGTGGAGAGAGAGAATCCACATCTCATTAGGAAGAGCAACAAAAACACATTTGCAAAGGAGTGTGGAGCCAGAGTTCCCGGATAACATTATTATATTTGTCTGCCCCAAGGAGTTCATGTAACATGATGTGTATAGCTCGTATTTTTCACCTCCCCCCTCCAATTCTTGCCCCAGCCCCATGTAACTTTTATTTCTACAATGCTTTAATAGGCACACATTTGGTGGCAACAGGGAAGTCAGTGGGAATTGGATCTCAGTAGGACATAGCTGCATTGACAGAGCTCATGAGCAAAGAGAACTGCCCTCCCTGGCTTGGCTCAGGGCCTGGAGCTCAGAGGAAAGGTCGCAGCTCCTGCTGGCAGGAGGTCTGAGTCAAATAGCTGTTAAACCAAACAAACACCCACCTCTACCACCGCCCACACAGCTGTGACCGATTCTTTCCTTGAGAGAGAAGAGACTTTTCTTTGTTCTTTGATATACTGACCTCTGCAGCATGGAAACTAAAAATAATATTCATGGAGGTGGGGTGCCATATGCTTATCCTATTGTTCTTAACACTCCCAGCATCCTATGCCATGGACACCAAGACAAGAGACAGAACTAGGGACATGAGCAGAAGGATCATAGGTCTTCAGAAACCAAGGCTTACATTCCCTCTATGAACATATCCATCTGTACCATCCCACCCAACCATTCAACCACCCACCCATCCACCCATCCACCCACCCATTCTTCCATCTGCCCTACCAGTCACCCATTCATCCATCTATTTCTCTACCCATCCATTCATTCAATATTTATCAAGTGTCTTCTGTGTCTGGCACCATGCCAAGAAGTCACTGGTGAATAAGACCTATTAAGAATCTGCCCTCATGGAGTTCACAGTCCAGAGGGGGATTCAGACAATAATGAAGTAAACAAAACAGTATTAGAATTGCTTTTTGGATAAGCATATTAAGCCACTGCCCGGGAGATACAATTTGAGTGCCTTTTCTGGGTCAGGCACTGCTATAACCACATTATTTTCTAATTTAATTCTCATTAGTACTTCATGAGGTTGTTACTATTAATATTCCTGTTTCACAGAATGGAAAGTGGAGACAAAGAGTGGGAAGGTGACTTGCCCAAGGTTACAGCTCACAAGTGACAGAGCTCTGACTGGAAACCAGCGTGTCCACCAGTCATGGCAGAGCATCAGGAGAAGAAATCACTCCATCCAGAGTCTTCTGCCTCTATCTGTTCTGGGCCTTGTAGCCACATCAGGGACAAGGCACAAGGGTTTCCCATACAGACACCCTCCTTGTACCTGCTCTTGGTCTGATGACTAAGGTCTCTGGGAATGAGATAAACATTAACCCAACGTGTCTCTGCCAGACCCTGGGACAGCCATGTCTCCTGCCGGGCTCATATCCTGCCTCTGGGGAGTTACTGGCCATCAGCTTGGGCCCTCCAGGGCCATCAGCACATGGCTGACAGCCACAGAGTCTCTTAAAAGGTCTTTGAGGATGTAAACATAGACGTCATTAGCAGACAAAGGGAGGGGTGGCCACCCCCAGAGCTCAAGAGCATCTGACAGTGCTCCTGCTTCAGCTGTCCACCACGTCACAGGTTAGCTATGTGACCCTGAGCAAGTTCTGCCTCTTTCTGGACGTTTCTTCTCCACTGCTGATGAGATCGATGCCTGTTGAATTCATTCATCCAAATGTTGTTGAGAACCTACCACGTATCAGGCTTCATGACAGGCCCGAGGGAGTGACTGAGTATGGAGTTTCAGTTACAAGAAAAAAAGCACAAGGTGCCATGGGAACATAAAATGGGTCAGCTTGACCTAGATTAAAGGCCACAGAGGACTCCCTGGGGAAGTAATATTTCAGCCGAGATTTAAAGGATGAAGAGAAGATATGTAGGTAAAGAAACAGAAAAGGGAATTCCAGGCAGAGGAACAACTATCTGCAAAGTTCCAATGTGAGAAAAAGTCAGGGACCTGGGAAGCAGCCGGAATGGCTGGATCCTAAGGTGAAGGGAGCACAGTGCAAGAAATCACAGAGATGTCAGGGGGCCTGATCATTCAGATCCTTGGTGACAACACTGGGATTGGGGACCTTGAGCAGAGAGGGAGATAGAGGACCACTGAGTTCTGGGGCGGGGGCACATAGTCATGAAACAGGTTCTTCAGACCCACAGATGGAGGTTAGGTGGAACATTGGGGCTTCAGAAACAGTCTTGGCCTACTTCACAATGTTGCCAGGAGTGGATTCTGTAAGATAGCATGGGTTAGTCGATAGGAAGACGGGGACTAATAGCTTTAACGGGAGCCTGGAAAGTCTTACTATGTGAGGGCAGGGCTCAAAACTTGTATGAGCAACTACATAATTCATTTACCCCTTTACCATTGGTTTGAGCATCCTCTTGGCCCTGGGATCTAATCTGCAGTTAGAGCTGTCAATTGCAGGTAGCAGAGAAAAGGAAATTTATTGGCTTCTGTATTTGAACAGCCCAGGGGCAGACCTTCAGGTATGGCTTGATCTAGGGGCTCAAATGATGTCACCAGGATCCAGTTTCATCTCTCTACTTCTCAGCTCTCCTTCCTTGGGGTTAGGTCCATGTGTAGACCCTTCATTAAAAAATGGAGTTGGCAGCAACTGCACTTCATTTTTCACCCCTCTGAGGGTATCAGAAAAGAGGCCCCAGGCTCTTCTCAGAACCTCAAGCCATGCAACAAATTCTGATTGGGCCTGTACCTAGACTTCTCAGTAGCCAGAAAGACAGGATGTGCTAATTGGCTTAGTTTAGGTCATATGTTCCACCTCAGCATCCAGGGGGTGGAGTCAGATTCCTTGAAAGCCCAGACAATGAGAGACTTAGGGGTCGGGGGGGATGCACCTTAGCAAAACTGGGACATGTGTAATAAGAGGGATGAGATCTTTCTGGGGTCTTCTTGAGGAGTAGAGAAAAAGGTTGCTAAGATTTGAGATAAGGGGTGATATAATTGCAAAGGGTCAGGGCTAGAAGTCCGTCAGCAAGATAAGAGAAAGAGACAGGGAGAGGCTCGGTCACCAGAAACGGAACAGATGGAGGAAGTGGGGTCGCTCTGGCATGTACTGTGTTCTGAGCACACAGATATGATCTTTCCAATCTGAGCACCTGCTTTCCTCATCCTCTTTCTTAGGGTGACCACAGCTCCTGGCTTGCCGGCACAGTCTTGGCATGTTTTTGTGGTTCATGTAATTATTCATGATGCCCCTTTTATTCCCAAAGTGTCCTGTTTGGGATGAGAAATTAAGGTCACTGTACATAGTCCTCCATTCTCACATCCCTGCCCACTTTCTTTCTCACAATAGACCTGACGGTCCTGAGAACTATTAAAACCTGAAGCCAAACTATTAGCAGCTAAAAATGTATTCCTTCCTTGCAAGTCTTCGCTTTCAACAACTACAGCCGCCATACCTTCCTGGGTTTGTTTCTATCCAGGCCTGGGAAAGGGGTCTTTCCTGCAAAGAAAGGTGGAATGATTCCTTTTAAAGAAGCAAAGAAAAGAGACTCCACATCAAAACGGTTCCAGTCCCAAGGGTTTTCCTGTCTCCACCCCCTTCACATCCCTGTCCCCATTTGTTCCCACAATAAACCCCCTGTTTTAAGGTAACTTGCGTGGGTCTCTTTTTCCTGCAACAAAAAGAGGTGTACCTAAAATAGGCCGGGGCCTGGGCTGGTGGCCAAATTTGGATGAGAAACTGGGTCAGGCAGGGGAGGGAGCAGCGGGCTGGGATCCTTGAGGACTGGGGCTGCACAGCGCCTGCTAAAGGGGCATCATTTTTTTATGTCAGGCCCAGCGCTGCTCATTCAACAGCCATGATCTTATTTAATCTTCTTCTTGACCAAGGAGGTAGGTACTATTATCTACAGTTCACAGAAGAGGAAACTGAGGCTCAGAGGGTCAGGATTTGGGGTTCACATCCCAGTCTTCTGACTCCAAATTCTGCACTTTGGGGCAGAAAGCAAGTTTGGACATACAACGACAGGCCAAGTAGGCACTGCTCTTATGCCCATGTTCCAGATGAGGAAGCTGGCTCAGAGTATAGATGGGACTAGCCACTTACAAGCCTCAGAGCTAGCAGGCATCATTGCCAGGATTCAAATCCAGGTCTGTCCCTGGACTCTTAACCACTAGTCCTTATTGCCTCTCACCCATTAGTCCTCATAAAGTCAAAGTCTCCCAACGCTCCAATCCTTGGTCCTCACGGGCAGTGCTTTAAGTGCTCACCTGGTACCTGGCATGCAGTAGAGGTACAGTAAGTGTAAATACCTCCCTCACCACTGGATGTAGCCCTCAGTGCCTTGCTATAGGCAGCCCTTTTAGTATACCCCATCAGACCTTAGTTCAGATTCTTCTCACCTCAGTTACAAGGAGGGACTTGACTAACAAGCTAAGTTGGCCAAGGGGGTTGGCATCAGTCTTCACACAGCCGTCCTCATCCTCTGATGCATTTTAATTTCCCTTGGGAAGTGCCCAATCTGGGAAGCTCAAGAAGAGACATTTCTTAACAACCACAGTTTATCACGAGTATTTGGGGGCCCCCAGTCTTGGTAAATTGTTGGGGCTTTGTTGGGTCTCTGGAGAGTAGAAAAACATTTTCTATCCAAATCTTGGAAATGGCAGCAGTGGGTTGGTACACTGATTAGGCATTAGTTAGCTATCGTTGCATATCAAATTGCCCCAGAACTTGGCAGCTTAAAACAAGAAACATTTGTTGTCTAACAATTTCTGTGGGGTCAGGATTTCAGGAGTACCTAAGCAGGGTGGTTCTAACTCAGAGTCTTGCATGAAGTTGCCCTCAGAATGTCAGCAGACTGCAGTCATCTGAAGGCTTGACTGAGGCTGGAGTGCCTGCTCCCAAGAGGAGTCCTTCACACAGCAGCTGGCTGGTGTCCCCAGGCCCTCGCCACGTGGGTCTCTCCATAAGGCTGCTGAGTGTCCAGACAATATGGCAGCTCCCTTCTCCAGACTGGTGATTTCAGGAAAGCAGTAATGAGGCAGCCCCAGTGTCCTAGCCTTGGAAGTTACCCATTGCCACTTTCATCTTGTTCTGTTTATTAGAAGAAAGTCAAGAAGCCCAGCCCACACTCAAGGGCTCTAGCCTTTGCAAGGAGTATCAAAGAATGTGTGGACCTATTTTTCACCAGCAGAGGCACTATTGTGGAGCACAACATCAGCCCCAATTCTTTCTTCATCCCTGTATTCCCAGTGACCTTGCAGTTCCTCCTGTTAAAGAGGTAAATACTGCTTCCCAGTCTTTGATGTTGGGCTTGGATCTGTGACTTGCTTGAGTCAAAAGAATGAGGTAGGAGAGACTGCATGCTGGATCTCAATGTACACCCCAAGAAGCTTTGCGTGTTTCTGCTTTCCTTCTTGCACTCTTGCCATCTCTGAGAAAGGACCATGTCCAAGGCAGCCCACTGACCCCAGAGAAGATGTTAGATACATGGAGCAGAAGAGAGCTGCCTAGCTGAGCCCCGCCTGGCTCAGCCAACACACATTAGACATGTGCGCTAGGTAAACACCAGTTCTACAGCACTGAGATTTTTATGGTTGTTTGTTAAACAGCATTACAGCGGTGATATGTTACTGATACAGATATATGGGCTTGAGAATCAGCCAATCCTGGGTGTCAATGTTGGTTCTACCACTTTCCAGGTGCCTGCCCTGGGCAAATCACTTCTTTTCTCTGAGCCTTGGTGACTTCAACTATAAAATGGGATGATAATATCATCTTTCTCCCAGAGGTTTTGTGATGATTAAGATCATATCAGTAAAGTGCCTAGAGCGATGCCTGGCACTCGAGATTATTATTAATAGAATACTCTAGACCTGTTGTCCCAACACTATAGTCAGTCAAGGATAAGATATCACTCTCTTGCTCAAGTATCTGCTGTAGCTCCCTAGTTCCAAGTTCCCCAGTGTGATTTCAAGGCTTCTCTCCTCCTCTTTCTATGTTCACTGGCCACTCACCCTCAGTCTCTTATCAAACAGGCAGGACAAGTGCACATCTCGAACCCAGAACTCCAGCCCTGCGCAACCTGTGAGTTTCCCTTAATACCAGGCCACCTCTTCGTGCTGGCTCAGCTCCTGACCTTTAGACAGTCTCTAGATTCCCTGGGTCACATCGTGGTCAATGGTACAGGCTCTAGAATCAACCATATTGGGCTCGTAATTCTGTGTTCAACACTTACCAGCTGAGTGACTTTGGGAAATGACTATACCTCTCTGTGCTTGTGTTTCCTCATTTGCAAAGTGGGGATCATTATAACACTTACCTTATGAGGTAGTTTAGGGGATTTGATCCTGTCAGACATGCAAAGTTATATCCCTACAACTGGCATGTTTAAGGTATAAATAATAATAGTTAGCTAACATTACTGCTCATAATAATAGTTTCTTCATCTGTAAATTAAGGGACCGGATTTTTCCTGTAGTCCCTTAGGCACCAGGGACAAGTGCTTCTAGGAAAATCTAATGCCTGATGATCTGAGGTGAAGCTCAGGTGGTGATGCTAGTGCTGGGGAATGGCTGCAAATAAATACAGGGGAAGCTTGGCTGGCTGGCCCGCCACTCACCTCCTGCTGTATGACCCAGTTCCTAAAAGGCCATGGACTGGTACCATGGGAATCCCTGCCTGAGGGCACTGACAATGGAAAAGGGCTCCTATAGGTGGGGGATAATGTGGAGAACCCCCACCATGGGATTTCTGCCCGCCCCCTGCCCCCTTCTTCCACTCCAACAGTCTCTTATCTGCTTTGCATCTCAGGGTTCCTCAGGCTAGATTATGCAAAAAAGAATTTCATTGCCTAAAAAAAAAAAAAAAGGAGACCATTGGATCAGGATCTTCCAGGGCCTTCCTAGCTTTATGTTTTGGGATTTCATTGCAAGGAGCTGACTAAGAGCTGAGCAGCGGGCACAGGGGGACACGGTGCTGCGTTCAGAACCCCTGTGACTTCAAGGGCCATGGAGAAGCCACTCTCCAGCTCCAGACATGGCACAGTGCCTGCTTCACTCTGCCACCCCCAGAACACCCACTCTGTAATAGCTCTTCCCCTCCAGACCTCGCCATGCTCTGTTTCCTTCTGTATATTTTAAACGCGCTTCTTGGCTCCCAGCCGCAGTCTGCTAGAGGAAAACAACTTGGGAAAATACAATTTTCTTTAATGTGAATACACAACGCCAACCAAATCAGCTCCACAAACAGAAAGCTCAAGAGGAGGAATCATCAGAGGGGAGGCTGGTTTGGGGGGGGTGGATCCCTTCTTCCCTGTTCTTTTTGATCTTTTATTAAGAGCTTGTTTTGATTCTGCGGTTGCCACGATACGGGTACATTTGGTGGCTGTTTCTGAGAGGCACGTGGATGACTGTTTGTATCAGTTTCACCTCGAACTGTGGCAAGAACTCAGCGGGTGGCTGAGCTTTGAGTCTAGGCCAGGGGGCTCTTCAGGAGGGAGTGGGCTGGCCCTGGAGACCTGAAACATCATTGGCCAACACAGGGACATTGCCTGAAAAAAGTCCATTCACCTCAACATGCTGTGTGAGCTGCAGAAAGTTTCTCCATCTCTCTGAGCCGCAGTCTCCTTACCTGTCCTGAAGGATAATACGTGCCCAAACAACCTCACAAGAGTGAAGAAACGGAAGTGAGACAAAAACATGCACCTTGCTGCGTGTTTACTTAAGGATGCCCATCATCTCCTGTACTCTTTGCAATGTCCCATTTTACGGATGAGGAAGGTGAGACCCAGAGAAGTGCAGTGACTGGTCCAAAGTCACAGCCTGGGAGAGGAGGCTGTTACATAACTCCATTTACACCTTCTCCTATGCTTGATCTATAAGAGCACTATACTTATTTCAAACACTTGTATTGTACGACTCTATTCTAAGTGCTTCATCCACATTTACATATGAATCCTCACAATGACCCCATTAAGTAGGTCCTGCTATTATCTCTATTTTAATAAATGAGAAAATCTAGTGTTCCTTAGGTAACTTGCTCTGTTTCCCAGTCCACAAGTGACAGAGTTGCGACCTGAACCCAGTCAGCCCAGTTGCAGAGTTCTTGCTGTCAGTACTCAAGGAGAGGTTAGAGAAAGTACAGGATGAATGTGTGGGGTGTCCACTGTAGCACGATTCATAGCAACACGCAATTAGAGGGAACATAAATGTCCATCGATACCGGCCTGGCTTAATAACTTGCATTATGTTTAAACAATGCACCATTCTACACCAATTAAGATAAATGATCTAAATCCACTACATGTTACGACATGGCTAAATCTTGGAAACATAACATTGAAAGAAAAGAGCTAGTTACTAAATGAAATGTAAAGGACTGTGTTCAGTCTAGAAATAATACTATGTATTATTTATGGCTAGTCACAAATGTAGTAAAAGTAAAAATAAAGATACAAGTGGTACCTTAAGTCAGGGGAAAGAAAGGGAATGGTTGGGGGTCAGGGAGTACACAGGACTTTTTCTGTAACATTTTATTTTTCATAAAAGAAATTTCTGAAGCAAGAAAAGAACTGTTAAAGGGAAAACCTCAGGCCCAAAATGGCATCACTTGTGCTAAAAATCTCATGATACCAAACCTAGATTTAATATCTGATCTAATTGCAGTTTTAACCTCTCCCAGAAACATAATCTTAAGCAACCAGTCTGGAATTTTCTAGTCAATCCCAATGAGGTAATCTGTCACATGTGCTCTCTCCATCCCCACTGTTATCCTAGAAAAAAGAGGCCTTCTATATGATAAAAACTCTTCCTTTATAGGATGTTTCAGACCCCAAATAATCTTTTCTTTTGTTAATAGCTCTCTTACCCCATCCCTCTTCCTATAAAAAACTTCCATTTTGAGCCGCTCCTCAGAGTGCCCTTCCACTTGCTAAATACGATGCTTCCCGATTCATGAGTTATTTTAATAAAGTCAATAAGAGCTACAGATTTACCCAGTTTAATTTTTTTTTAACAGAATAAATGCACTTTAAAATGTGAATGAAAAAAGAGCTACATAATAAACCTGATGGGCTCTGGGGATCACATGGCAATCCTGACAAGCTCGGTGACCAAAAGTAACCACATAGGATGATCTGATCACAAACTCCTCACTGGGCAAGTAGTCACGTCCCAGGCCTATTTTTTCTTAGCAAAGATCAATCTTTACCTTACGTGAGCTCTATCCATTGTTCTCACACATCTTGGGTAACATACCTTTGAAATGTCAGAATAATTTTCTTTTCCTTCCCCTCCAAGGCACAACCGTAGGCACCAGAGCACGAGACCACAGCACCCCTCATTGTTACCTTGTTCCCCGCATACCACCTCTATGTGCTATAAAGGTTAATTATTAAATATCCTGTTCCCACTAACGTGCAAGACGTATGTGTTTCTCCTTTTTGGTTTTTATCCAATCCTAGAGATGGCCCCACTTTGCTTTCTCCTGCCTCCTTAACCTACTACCAATGAATTTCATGTCTCTTCCTTACGTTTTCTCCTTTGATTCTAAATGCATAAAAGGAACTGCAAAACTATCCTTCTCCAGAGGATGTGCGATCTTGTCCCCAGCATGTGTCATCACTGTGGCTCAAATAAACTCATCAAGTTCTTCACAGGTTTGGACGTTTTTTATGTCGACAAAAATTATAAGCGACTGGACCACATTGAGCACTGTAAGTGGACATGAGGCTCCCAAATGTCCCTTACAAGGAGTGGGTGTACTGGAGAAGTCCCACCTCATCCCTTAGTATACCCCCACCCCAGTAGTTAAGCTGTCGGCCTCTGTCACTCAAAGAAAACAGCTTCCATCCTCTTCTCCCTTTCTCCAGTTCCACACAGTAGCCAGATGCAGTGTTTCCCAGTGCCCATCTGACAAGACTGTGTCGCTCCTTTGCTCAGAACCCTCCCATGTCTTCCCAGTGCTCCCAGAATCAAGTCCCAGCTCCTTTCTGTGGTCGATATTTACCTTCACACCCTGGGCCCTGCTACCTGGCCAGCCTCACCTCTCACCACTCTGCTTCCTCCACCCTGAAGAAGCCACGGTTCACACCTGCAGAGCTACCTACCTTTCCCCTCACCTGATATAGCCTTTCTCACTTTGCTAATTTTGCACACGTGACAACCTTGTTCTAGAAAGCCTCGTCCCCAGCCTTGGCCCTTCTGACGCTGGAAGCCAAATCCCAAACCCCTCACCACAATGCTCAAAACCTTCTGAGAAGAATATGAAGGGCCAGCTGGCTTTGCCAGCAGGTTGGATGTGGGTGATTTCCCACTTCCTTTTCATCATTTCCTGCAGTCATTATCCTGCATTTGCTTGTTAACAACTTACATTTAAAATCCAAGGTATAATTTAGTGCTTTTTATTCAAAACCCAATTAATACCACCAAAACAATACCACCAAAACAGGACAAAATGACACTGATCTTTCACTTAGCCCCCAGGTGTCCCTCTGGCTAAGCAAGGGGATACCAGTTCCATCTGCACTTCTGGCCCTTCACTCACCCTCCCACCCCTCCACCCTCGTTCTTCTCCTCCCTCTAAGGCTTCAAGACCAAAAGACTGCAGGCAGCAAAGGTGCCCAAATTCCTTCTACTTCCTCTTCCCAGAACGAAGGAAAGGAAGAAAGAAAGAACCTTGGGCTTCACGCGTTTTTGTGTGATGGGTGCACAGAGAAAAAAATCTAAAATCCCTTCCCTATTTGGGACTCTATATCCATTTTTAATAGAGTTGTCACATTTGTCAAATATATATATATATCTAATATATATGTTCTAATTGACTACAGATATATTGTGTGTGTGTTTTAGGCACCCAAGTCTCACTGCTTGCTTCCAAATCTCAGTTTCCCCATTCATGAGACGAGAGGCTTGGCTCCCCTCCAGTCCTGACAGTGTATCTGAGTCTGCATCATGAAGTGGGTAGAGGCCAACACTCACCTTGTACAATTTGTTCTAATTCTTCCTCTCCCCATCTGCAACCCTGCCTGAAGTCCCATCATTTGAGACCCCATTCCCTACCCTCTTTTAAAATATGAGTATCCCTAATACCCTAGAGCAGCGGTTCTCATCCTGGGGTGATTTCCCACCCAGGATATACTGGGCTGTGTTTGGAGATATGGTTGGCTCTTACAACTTGGGGGTGCTACTGACACCTAGTGGACAGACGCCAGAGATGCTGCTCAACAATCTCGCCATGGACAGGAGAGCTCCCCAGGACATA